>JAPFUF010000333.1:0-51400 GCA_030780645.1 Aschersonia sp. MBC 508 | reverse complement strand
CTATAAAAGCTTCCCCTTGCGAAGCGCAATTATCCTTGCTGTCCACTGTTTAGTAATTGATGCATGGTGCTTGGAGGATAGATCGCTCATGCTTCGCGCACCAAAGTCTGCGAGAAACTCCCTCTTGAACTGTTCCCTCCCTTGCTCCTCCGTGTTCGTTTTATTGCTCCTTACCTTAGCCTTCCTCTTATCTTTCTTAACTGGCTCTAAGGACTGTGCACGCTGCCGTGCTATAAGGTCCTGCACTGTTTCGTCCTCGTCGCTGTCGTCATCGTCTGTTTCCTTGCCCTCGTCTCTATTATCCTCCTTCTCCTCGTCGTCATCGTCGCCATCTAAGTCATCAGAAGCAATATTACGAGCACTAGGGAACTTTTCTTCAAACCGGTTTTGAGCATCAACTGCAGCCAAATAGATAATTTTATCAGCAGCCTTTTTGCCATACCGGTTCCGAAGCGTCGTTCGGGTTTCCCAAGAAACATGTCTTCGAGGCTCGTGTTTGCGAATTGCCTTCCCTTGCGACTCGCAGTCTATGCTCCACGTAATTATAATATACGCAGTAGGCCAGGGTTTCGGATCTTTGGCTGGCTTGATTGAGGACAAGGCTGCACGGTTCGGTAGGCCCTCGAAAGCGACAGCGCGAATATTCTTAATATGTCGCCTTGTATAGAGATACTTCCCAGTTTTGGGATGACGTATTTCGCCTATCCGATTCATCGGGTTCAAGATATTGCTTTCAGGATTGAGCTCGTTGTCATCGAATACACTACCGCATGATCCATATCTCAAACGGTGGACCCCGCGGTCGACAGAGCCATAAAGATTGACAAAAATGCTGCTTTTGCCGCTGCGTGCAGCCCATGCTTGAGTCTCCTCAGGAATACCCCAGGATCTTTGGGCGAACTGTTCCCCGAGCGGGGATCCTGATTTTGGTATGGACGAGCCAACTTCGGCGGCCAATCTTGTACCACTCATAGAACTGCTATCCACTGGATCCGATACAGAAGTGTTGCTAGAATCAGCTTGCCAGAGCGGTGTCGAGCTTTCTTCTTTATCGGCATGCCAAGGAGGACTTTAGCCGGCAGTAGAAGGAGTGTTCTTGGCAATGCCAAACTTCTCCGCATATTATAGAACGGACGAGTCGTCTTTGTATTTAGTTGATAGAACAATCGCGCTGATGTAACGTTTTATCCATTGATCTGATATGAAGATCTCTGGGGCTAGGTTTGCATGGTATTGCTTCATGAGGTCGTTTAGTGTTTCTATACTTCTGCCCCAATCCTTTGCAATGTTGTCATATTGTCTCCGATTCTCGCTGATGTCCGTGTTCTCTACTTGCTGTAGCTTCTCTTTAGCCTCTATAGCATGTGCAAATATAGCTGGGATCGGAACCCGAACTTTCGTGAAATCTTTAGCTTCAAGGTTCATCTTTCGAGCCATGTTCTCAAGTGCGTCATTGCGCTGTGTAGTCTTTCGAAACAACTCCGTATTCGATCCGTTTTCCGAAGTATCTCATTCGCGATCCCATAGAAACTTCTTGAGATCATTGACGGTAAGGGTTATGAGCTTCTCCATTTCTGGGGTATGATTGAACTTTTCTGGGCGGTTTGATGCCCCTTCAGTTAGAATTCTATCTCTTTCAGCCAGTTCTTCGGGAGTAACCATATTGTCATCCATGAACGTAGGCTCTAAAACACTCGGATCCACGTTTTCGTGCTGAGTAGATGGAGCCTGCGGCTCCACAGGTCCTTGGGCTCCAGCGCTCATGATGATACGCGTTCAAAAGATCAAAGGTCAGACCTGAGCTTCTCAAGACTGTACAAGTCAAAATAAAATTCGGAAGATTGCGATTTTGGATGCGTGCAGGTTGAGCTAGTGAATAGATCGGTTGATACAAAGAGCACAAGAAAGAGACAGCCGCCGAATTTATCTTAAGATTTCGCAGAAACCCGGAAGCTCGACCCCGAATCCTAGAAGTAGAATCTTTGAAAGCTTTTCTCAAAGTTAGAAAGCATCCTAAAATTCTCATTTATCTTCAACGACCAACTACCGCAAATTGGATCAAAGGTTGCCCGCCGACCACGCCAGGGGGTGCATCGGGGATTGCTTCATTTTTTCACACCGGTACTTCGTTTTCTTCTTTTCACTGGATCCGTTGTTAGAGACGCCCTAGAGGGACTGCCACTTACTGTGGAACTGCTCCATTACCCAGACTTTTGCCCGTCTGAGTTTCCATCAGAGGGGCGAAGTCATGTGAGACTGAGTCCACCCCTCCAAGCGGCAAGAGGGCAATGAAAATAACACAGGAAAACGCACAATACGACATGCGAGTGGCAAGGCAGACTTTGGTCACAGCGGCTGAGCCCCCAGAATTGCCAAGGGCCAGTGACCTACGACGGCGCTGCCTTGTTATTGGCGCTGATGCAGGGTTTGAGCACTTGCAGGCTCCTGCTGCGCCTCGCTGATCCCATGAATCCTGCACATCGGAGTCGCCTCCCACCTGTAGGTGCAGGGAAAGCATGGCCGTGGGCAATGTACACACCCGCGATCCAACGGCCAAAATTTCTGTTTTACTTCTCCATGAGTTGAAAAGCCAGCAATCATCCGAGCCAAGCCATAAAGCTTGAGCCGAGTGTGAAGTGCATATTTCAATGATCGAAAACGTGATTGGGCGGAGTAGACACGCGGCAGTCACCAATGGTACATGCATTCGGCCCTTAATCCATAAGTCTGACGAGTAACCCCCTGGCTCACTGCAGGACTGCCTCGCTCAATCAGCGTTATGCTTGTCCGAATCCTACTTAAATAGGATAACACTTCTCCACCTCCCTTTTCCTCAGGGTGCTCCCGTCCCTCGATCAATCGCTTTCCTACACCCCAAAGACATTCATGTCTTGTGGCAAGTTTCCGCTTTGGTCAGCCCCCCTCTTACCTGCCCTTTTTTTGCGAGTTCTACAATCCTTTCCGATATGCGGCTGCTCAATACTAGTACACACGAGATAAAGAACTTCACGGATGCTGAAGTGCCTCGGTACGCCATCTTGTCACACAGATGGGGTAAAGACGAAGTGTATTTCCACGAGGTGGAAGAGGGAATATTCAAGCAGGAACGCCATCATTCTGGACTCGAAAAAGCCCGCAACTTTTGCTCCAAAGCGAAAGCTGACGGATACGAGTTCGCCTGGATTGACACCTGCTGCATTGACAAGACGAGCAGTGCCGAATTATCTGAGGCCATCAACTCTATGTATCGATGGTATAGCAGGGCAGAAAAGTGCTATGCCTACCTTGCCGACATCTTTGTCATGGACCGGGTTCCAGATAGCGACTGGTTCACCAGAGGATTCACACTACAAGAGCTAATCGCACCATCAGAAGTGCATTTTTTCGACGCAAATTGGGTCTTTCTGGGCACCAAAGCAACACTGCAGCAGGAAATATCGAACACGACAAACATACCAATCGGAATACTTTCAGGCCACGACGACCTCGAGACGGCCAGTATTGCACAGAGAATGTCGTGGGCTGCCAAGAGGAACACGACCAGGGTTGAAGATCGTGCGTATAGCCTGATGGGAATATTCGGGATCAATATGCCGTTGATCTATGGCGAAGGAGAACGAGCTTTCACCCGACTCCAAGAAGAGATCATGAGGGTTTCGGATGACCAAAGCCTTTTCGCATGGCGGCATGATGATTCTTGCCGGGGGCTTTTGGCTAATAGTCCCGCCGCATTTGAGAGCTCGAAGAACATAGTTCCGTCCAATTTGCACAGCAGCACTGCCAAACCCACAGTCATGAGCAATCTAGGAACCTTTCTGGAGTTGCCCTTTATGGGGATCGGCTCTCGGGGGTTGGGACTGGCCATTCTCAACTGTAAACACCGATGGAGCCAAGACAAACGCATCGCCATCTACTTGCGAGATGTATCCTTGACGATGCAGCGGTTTGAAAGGGCTGTCTCCCACAGATATGAAGAGCTAAGAATGCGGAAAGTGAGACGGTCACAACGGCCCATTAGAACGCTATGCATCAAGACACGGCAGGTATTTACAGTTTCGAGAAACAAGAAGACAACAATGAGTGACATGTTTGCGGAGGAAGCAGATATATACACGGAAGAAATGGTAATGGAACTGATGGACTTCTCCAACCCGAAAGCTCTCATCGATGCGACGGGGACCGGGAAGGAAAATCAGGTATGGATGTTACTCACACGCAGCGACTGGGAGGTCGATTTGGAAGAACCTCAACAACAAATGGCGTTCTTGCGCGCCGTGAGGGGTGGTCGGACCTCAATCGTCAGAATGCTTCTGGGTCGAACAAGTCAAATTGGTCCTTAGGACAAAACTGCGAACACAGCGCTGTTGTGGGCTGCTACTTACGGCCATGAAGCTATTGTCAAGATGCTCGTCGATGCAGAAATTAACATTGAGATCAAGGATGCGCAGGGACAAACGCCGTTGTTCTTAGCCGCAAGGCATGGCCACAAGGCTGTTGTCAAAATTCTGGTCAATGCAGGCGCCGAAATCAATGCATTGGATTACACTGGCAGAACGCCGTTGAGCTGGGCATTTAGCAATGGGCATGAATCGCCGGCCCGTGTGTTGATTGGTGCAGGCGCCGTTTTTAAGGCGAAAGATACCATTTCTTAGACGGCGTTGTTCTGGGCTCTGCAAAACGAGTTGAGGAACTTCCTTCAGATCGCTGATTGAGGAGAGCGCGAATTTTGGTGCGGCGAATCGCCATAGACAGTCTCCCTTGCAGTTGGCCGCGGAGAAGGGCAATAGGATTTTCCATAATTAATGACGGAGAATGACACTTCTCAAATTTCTAGTACCGCATTGAGATTTACATTTTTCTTTGGCGAATAAACGTTTGCACTGTCAGAAGGTCCCGACACTGTTTTTTTTTTCTTATTATAATACAAAACTACATAACTCATTCTGACAAGATATTGATGCTTTCTTCGTCGAGGAGTGACTCCTTCGAGATCATAGGCATGGTGGAATGCCTTCAACGGAATCGTTGGTTATGACTGTTATGCCCTTTTTCCCCCGCATTCCTTTAGTTGCTCTTTTTCTTCTCGTAGAGACGGCGTAGCTCAATTAGAGGTGTCCACGAAATGCGAGGGAGAAAATATAACAGAAAAGGCGAAACAGAGGGAGAAAAAAGAGGAAAGCAAGGCAGGGAAATATGAAGGAAGAAAGGAAAAGAAGAAAGGGAAGAATAAAACAGGGAAAATGAAATGGCGACAGCAAAATCGACTCATCCAGGTCATCGACACTCCACCAGCAGCTACTCGACTGCTTCATTCTCCTGATTCGATCCCCCACCTACTCGACGTCGTGGATTCTCATGTGGCGATTCAGTCTTGAGAGCTGGTGAGGGGCTGCGGGATCTGGCCCGTGGTCGGGGCGGAAGAGGTGAGCCAGCTTGACTGAAGACCGATCGCTCTCTCAGAGGCGATTGCTCTGTCAGTGGTTCCCTTCCTCGAAGGGCCGATCGCTCTCGATAAGACGATCGGGATCGGGTAGAAGCCCTCATAAAAGAGGGGCGAGAAGAGCGAGAGAATGGGTGGCTGCGGCGCTGAGAGGTTCTACCCCTCGTGACTTCGTCCAGGCCCAAGCCGGCCATGCTGGCCGTCAAACTTCCAATGTCTCCATCATCTTCGTCCTCAGTCTCGTCGTCCACAGCCTCTGCAGCTGCGCAAAGAGATGACATTCGACATAGGTACCACTGAAACATCAGAATATCCCAATCTGGGCACTTGCACTTTGGCGTTGACTTGATCACAACCTCATGCCCATCAAGAATCGGGCGATGGGTTTTGTTGTCGATAAGCTTGAAATTCTCGGGGTGGTCATGGAGAACGTCATTTGGATCCGCCGCCAAGTCCGCAAGCCCATATGGCGACATGTCCTTGCTATTTGCGGTGTTCCGGGTCTTCAACCACCTCAGCTTCAGAACCACGTGATCCTCGTGCTTCATAAGAGGCTCAAAAGCAATTACACCTCGGCTCCAGAGCTGATGGGCATCATGTGACAATAAAATCATGTTTTCGGGAGTGTCAAGTTTTTTCTCCTCGTACAGGATCTTGACCATATGTCTCATATGGTTATGAGGTATCATCCAGTGGAGTTCCCGAAGAACCTTGCTTGCCAACTGAGGATGTTTCTTATTCGAAAAAGGAAAAATGTGGCACACTTCCACATTTGTAGCTTTTGTGATCACACAGAATTCGTCTCGGTCCTTGCACAACATCGCCTGGGCTCTGTTCCGGTAGACATTTGGCAGACTTGTCGGAGCTGGTTCCTTAAACCGGGCGACATACTGCGCTTCCAATTTGGGCTTGGCAAAAACTATAAGACATTAGCAACGATCGGAGCGTCGGAGTGGAAGAAACGTAGGAAAAGAGAAGAAATAACGAAAGAGAAAAGAAACGTCGAAAAAGAAAAGGAAACGTTGAAAAAGAAAAGAAAAGAAACATTAAGAAAGACAAGAAACGCAAAGAAAAAGGAAGAAAACAACAAAAATAAGAGCATGTTCATACAAAGCTTGAAAATTAAAGGCATGTCTTTGATTTGCTCATCAACTTGTCGCCCCAACCAGACAATTGCTGATCCATCGTCATTTTCTCGTATCTCGGCCAACACGACCTCCTCCCTGAGCCGGCTCAGAGGCATGACCATGATGGCAGCCCAAAACGCTTCGGTTGGTTGTCGCTTGATGACTTCGCACAGAGATTTGAGTCGTTTTGCCAAGGGCAACCTTTCTTCCATATCGTCAATATACAGCAAGGTTTTGTGGCGAACTGGAGTTTCTTTCAAGAACGCTTTCAAAACATTCTCGTCCTCAGCTGTAGTGGACGGGTGATCCAAAAAGAGGTGAAGCTCACGAAGGAACTCATCCTTCTTCTTTGAGGGCGTCATGCTTGAAGACATCAGGTGTAGACTTGCTGGAGTGAAGACGCGGCAGCGGGAGGGTGAGAGTCAATGTACGAGGGTGGAAAAAGAAGAGACGGGTGTTATGGGGAAATTACAAACGATATTTTGTGCAGAAATGCAAACAAACAAAACAAGGCCTGTGGGTCTAGGTGTTACAATTCTAAGTTGAGTTCAGGTCACATGGCGATTGTCACAGTCTTCCTGATATTGCTCGATAAGAGTTCTGCCCAGAGTTCCCGCCTACTTTGACCAAAAGCTCGAAAGCCTTAGCCTCAAGTAGTATTTCCAAGAAAGTCCTTCAGCACCGCTATCTATATCACTACAGGAGTATATGCTGTCGCAGGTACCTTGCAAGGCTTTGCCGTCGCACATTAACGAATTGGAAGGAAGGTTTCAGCTGGAGAAATTAACACACAATCGACAGAAGCATTTTGGCGATTCGATAGTCTTTACATTCACGCAAAAATATTTTCGTCGTCAGCGTTAGCATTACAAACAGTACTAACATGGTTAACTTTGTCAACGTGGACAGCATCGTCAACATCCGCAGCATTGACAACATTGACAACGTTTATAAAATTGTCAACATTGTTTATTTTGTCGATACTGTAAGCATCGTCGACATCTTTCGAATAATCATTAACGAGGGATTAGTACTTACTACCTCTTGCACGCCTCTCGAGAGAGCAAATCGCCAAGGCAGCTTAAAAAAAAGCTTCAAGCACCGTCAATGCCAATGATGCCGCTCTTGCAGGCTCATTCAGAAGATCATTTTTAGACTGAGTTGATTGGACGTCCTTGAGAGACCTTTGGCCCTGGGAATCATGGACGAGGTACAGTATATATGAGAAAAAACCGGATGGGAATCACTTGGCACGAATCTTCATAACCCGATAAGGCTGGCGCTGGTTCAAAGTCGAAAAGCTTTACATCCAACGCGAAGCTGGAAGGAGGATTCGGCGTTTAGTTACTATTTGGGCTTTGGGCTCGGCTAATTGAGGGAAGGTGTGGAGGACCCAGACAGTCACATACCCAGTTGTCGCCTGATTTGCTAGTAGGGCGGGTACCCATCAGTCCTGCATAACCATTCCATCGTCTCCTTGACCCTGTTTTGACGCAATATTCAATTCTGCCTGCTTTCAGCGACCTGGGAATGCCTAGTACAGTCTCCAAGCCCGAAACTGTGAGATTGATGCTCTCTGCACCTTTCGGCTGACATCACGCGGCCTTTTGTCAGCTTGCAATGGTCCCAACGTCGCGCCCGCCATGCCGCATCAGAGAGCAAAAGCTCGAATAGTGCATGACGAATGTCCAGGTCGCAAAGGAGCTGCAGCGGACGACTCAAGTGGCCGACTGTCTCGATCTCTGGCCGGTCTTGCTAGACAGGCCGGCTTTACTTGGATGTTGTGTCACTGTTATTATCCCTTCTTCATGGCATGTGACCTCCATGCTGGGCCTAGAGGAGATTCTGAAGCACACCTGCCCTAAAAAAAGCCCTCAATTTTCTTTTGTCCTCGATGGTCAGACGATTCTTTCAGATACTAAAGTTGCGACAAGATCAGGCTAACAAGAAATATTAGCTGCCTTAGCAGGTATGCGAGGAGACGAAAACAGAAAGGAAATGGTGCTAATAAAATATGCCGAAAATGGGATATTTACAAATCACGAAAGCAAGGCCTGTGGGTCTAGGTTCCAAAAGTCTAAACTGCATCTGCATCCATCCTGGATCAGCATCGCGTGTCAGGTTTTCTGCAAGAGCTATATAAATCTAGCTCTTCCCCCGTCCGAGTTATACGTTGCTTGCTTCTCAGCATAATCACGTCCACACTCAATGCTCAAAGGCAGGGAACATTGAATGCCATCTCATCCAGCGGCCATTATCACTTACTCTTGTCTACTGACCGACTTTACGGTACAAGCTGAGTGTGAGTGAGGCTCAAGCCGCCCAAAGAACCTGTGGCTTTCAATCTCTGCATGACGATCTGACTAGGTCTCTCAAGACAGTTGGCTTCAAGTCAACGCCCTGCTGCTTCCTGTCCAGTCCCTTCGAGGTGAGATGGCGACATGTTACTTAACAACAAGGCAAGGCATCTTGACTGACCACCAGGCTGCGATACAAGAACGACGTTCCTCTTGCAGTCGCAAAGGTTTCCTCACGTCAATAGAGGGCGGTACCATCGCGCTTCTCGTTGTGGCTGACGGCCTCGTGCTGGGTAGCATTGTCAGTATGTGCGACACTGAATTTCGCGAGGGGGTAGAAGCTGTCCCGAGAAATTTTTATAGGGAGTCGGCAAGGACAGATGTAAAGAAATGGTACAAAGACCGGCTCGATAAGATTGTTGCGGCACGTCTTCGGGAAGAATCAAGTCTCGGGCCGGGCGCGCCTATTTTCTTGGCCCATTCTACCGGCCACGGTCTCTTTCGTCACTGCGCGGTCCATGTCCACGGTCACAAGTATGAGTTGCGTCTGGGAGAAAGGGGCTTCTCGGATACTCAAAGACATTACACGGCCGCGACGACCTATTCCTGCTTCAACTTTGAGGTCTATAAGCAGTCGATGATCAGAAACGAATATCCCGAACCTGGTATCTGCTTCTACAGCATAGCCGGCTGGACAACACTACCCAAGGAAGAGATTGACGGGAACAGTCATCGCATTACCGAGACGCTTGTGAACCAGGGTTGTTCATCGGCAACCCGCCACAATTTTGTTTGGCGATTTGTCCACCAGATTGCGACCACAAAGGCCCCATATTGGGATTGGATCCGACGCAACAAGCTTGCCGATTATCTATATATTCAACTGCCAGCGTTGCACAATGATGCCATCAGTGTCGCAACCTGGGCGGCGTATTTGCATCAAATGAAGCATAGCCTCGATCCGGTCGAACGACAGAGAGTAGAGACTCTCATTTCGGTTGCTGAGGGGTTTGTTGATGTTCATATCGTCCATTCGATGGCGGTGGCGGGGATACCAGACAGAATTAGAGGCCCTCCGGACTGTTTAATCGACTGGGGTTTCGTTGAGGGAGGATATTGCCACGCAGAAGGACATTATGATGGCGGTGTTGGTGGTGATGGTTGAGGATATGGTCACGAAGGAGGACATGACCATGGGAAGGGACATTATGATAACGGCGGTAGTAGTACATAGTGGTGGACATGGTAACCGTGGACATTGTGATGGCGGCGGCAGTGATGCTGTGTCACGTCCCGGCCCACAGTATATATAGATGGGCCTTCAGTGCAGGGGTAATAGATCATCAATCATTAGTGCAATCTTCTCGCATGCTGGTGGGGGGGGAGACTGGAACCTGAATGTTCTTGGCAACATCGCTATTGCGTTGGCCGCGCCGCGATGGAGGCATTTTTGACGCGGCGATATGAGCTAATAAGCAAATGAGTACCCAGAATATAGTGTGTCTGCCTACTTACTGAAGTCTCGTACATCGATTTTCTCGTAGTCCAATTAGCTCGAGCGCCTTGTCTGATCCCACAGGCGCACCTTAGTGGGATGAGATAATAACACGGCGCAAAGAGATGGAAATGTGACCCAACAACGGACAGATTCGGCCATCGAGTGGAGACACCAGAGACCCTCATCATCGGATTCGATAGCCAAGAAACTCCACAGCGCCTCTTCCCCATCGACCCCCTCCTCCGCGTGGCGTCCGGGATTCTTTCTACCCACTTCGCACATCGTTCGGGTCTAAACGTCGCATTGCGGCCCACCACCCGTTGGCGAATTGCTGTCACAACACGTACGCCGCTGGGCCAAAAGGGAACACTCTTGAGGACGGATTGCATCAGTACTTCTATATTGCGACAATTGCTCTATCGTGGAATTAGGATGCTCACAGCTCGTGTGCTAGGCTTCAAACAAACCAAAGGGAAGAGAAAAGACGTCGGACGTCCACAGTCACCACGAATCCCCATCATGTCTCCATCTCAATCTTCACCATCCAATCATCGAGAGCTCGCCAGCTCTCGAACACGGCGTCATCAATTTCCAAGTGCTCCAGGCCCTTCCATCTGCCGATATCCAGCACATCATCAACGTGATGTCCGGCGGCCGCCTTGTTGCCAACCAGTTCCTTCACCTTTTTGATGATGTTGTTCACGGCATCCATGATCTGCTCCAGGTGCCACGAGAACTCCTTCGTGGTGGCATACTCACGACGCAGGGAGCGCGCGCTCATCATCGAGCGACACCTTGCCCGCTCCGGGCACACGGCCTGCATTATCGCCGCCGCAGACCGCATCCTTCAGCATGCCGAATCTAACGCCGATGGCTGAGCGGCGTCCGCCCAAGCTCTCGTGCATGGAAGCAAGGGGACGCTGGCACCTGAACGCCGGGGGGTCGCTGACGCCAAACTTTCTTGGGGTTGTGCGTGATGTCCTCGAGGAGCGCAAAGGCCTGAAAGTGTTCCCCGCAAGCAAAGTGAACTTCCGCATGACGCTTGCCAATGGACACCGGTGCTATGGGTGTCAGATTAAAGTCGTACTTGTCTCTCGAGTTCCACAGAAAATCGAGGATTTGCTGGGCGTCTCATTGGCTGAAATTGAACGAAGCCGGACAGGCGTTTCCACCCGAAAAAATGGGTTCACAAAATGGGGTAAGAGGGCGGTCTGTTTGCTTACCTTGAGAGTTTTATAGTCCTTTTGTTTCCCAGCGACGCCGAGAATCAACGTGAGATGGCTAATGCCCATAATACTGAGATTGACTTCGGTCGTTTGTTCCATGGTCAAAACGCCAATTTTCGTGGCTAGATCCTCAATGCTTTGGCTTAGGTCCTCTGAGTTTTCTGTTTCTGAACAGGTGTAAAGGATCGTCGCCAATCTGAGTAGCAGGACGGCTTCAGCTGAGGGCTCCTCGAACTCTGAGCTGACACTACTGTAACTGAAGATCCACTGAAATAGGCGAAGGCGGGCTTAGTGGCTGCCAGCATCAGCGTGTTGAAGTGCTGCCTCCAGGAGCGAGACTGATATCAACCTGGTGTCGGACACGGCAAGGATGTCCTCAAAGAGCTATTTCGTAGACCCCGACTTCGTCTCGTCGGTACGGCCAAGACAGCGGCAGAATAGCGTCCACAACTGCTCTTTGATCTCACGAGACCCCACTTGTACCCCGTGCCTTTGCAGATACTCAATCAGTCGTGTTCTCGAATTGAAAAGATGATCCAGGTGTGCACCTTCTCGAGAAGCGCGCAGCCAAGCTTCGTAGAGCGCTGCTTCAGCAACATATCTTGTCATCGTGCTGACGAGGAGACCGTCACGCGTCCTCTGTTGCAAAATACTTTCCATCGAGCGTATAAGAACAAGACAACGACGATCGTAAGAGCCAGACATATCAGCCTTGTTTTGTGGGAGACAAGCTTGCCCACAGAGCCCCTTCGTCTTTTCCCTAGACTTGAAGATGCCTTGACGGACGAATCCGAGGAAATCGAGATCTTCATAAGCAAAGTCGAACATTGATGACATGACGCAAAACCTCTCTGCTAATTGGAACAACTTGGTAGGATCTGTTTCTTTCGCCACCGTGCCGAGTATTGCTTCCCTCAACTTGCCCAAGGCCTTTTAATGGCTCTCAATCTTCCCTTTTGAAGCCCAGAAGTGAAAGAGCTTCCGCGGGGTTGAGATGGAACGCTCATGGCTATGAATGTGTCGTTTGACCGCTTGCTGCCATGGTTCGACGAGGATTTCTTCGGCTCTGTCGTACAAGATCGTTTGGCTAGACACCAATATGCTCAAGCTTTCCTGCGCAACTCGCAGAGTGTCGAGAATAACCTCGTCGATTGTGCCGAGAAGCGTACCGATGGTGTAGTACCATCTCAGCAGCAATGAGTCCTTGTCATTTTGTTCACGCCCTGACTTCTGCAGAGGGCGAGAAGGCCTTCAATAAGCAATGAGATCGACTCCAAGTCATTGTCATCAAGCTCAGTCTCTAGTACACCGCAGACTGCATCGTCGTCTCTAATAGCCAGCCCGAGCTTGAGAACAAGGCGAACAATGGCAGCGGCTACCTGCAGGGTGATAGCATGGGAGTGCCCCAGGGAGCTTCTGCAGTCGCCGAGAATGGATTGCCAGAAGTGCAGTGACTTCATTGCGAGATCAGCTTCCTCGAGCGCAAGAGAGAGGTTGGTGGCTATTTCAAGACCGCTCGATGTCCTTTGAAAAATGGATCGCCTGCAACATTCAACAAGACCGTGCAAATGCTTGACCGCATGTGACTTGTCGTTGGCTTCTGCGTCCCTCTGGAGCATGATGGTCGCAATCTGAATACATTCACGAGTGTATATTTCAGGAAGTCGCAGCGCCTCCCCTTTCTTTCTGACCAGCATCTGCGACTAAAGTAAGTTGAGGCTCTTGCGGCAGACACTGCTGGTTGCGGCCCATTGGGATGTGGCGCGATGCCGGACGGCGAGATTACGGTACAAGAAAACTGTGTCTGCTCCGACATTTCCATGTTTTGATGATGTCATGAGAATGCTGTCAAGAATATTCAGCCACAGATGGTCTTGGATAGAATTTCTCGTCAATCCTGGAACAGCTGATCAGAGCCGAGTATCCTTGCAGCATTTCATCGAAATGGTCGTGTGTGGGTTATGGATGGATCTTCTATGTAACTCAGAAAATGCTCAGCGCTTCTTCATGATGTGCGAAGCGCAAAAGAAGCTGAGCAATCTCGCGAAATTGAGATAGAGTCGTCAAGCTGCATCTGCAGTCTGTTGTGACATATTTGGACGCGACAGCCCAGAAAGATGTCAAGGTAAATGCTGCTTCAACCTCGAGTGACAGGTCTTGCATTGTTTTGGTCAATCGTAACGAAATGCTCCTAAGATTGACGACCAAATGAGCTGTATTGCCCCTTTGAAACTTCCCACGGATCAAAGTCCACAGCTGCTGAAGTTTGCTCTCGTAAGCCTCAGCCATGCCTCGATCATGAAAGTGCCGTACGATGCGGCACACTGCATTTGGCACCCCGTCGTTCCACGTACCGAGACCTGGAGCGGCATCGAAAAGACGGAGGCATACTTGCTGAGCTTTGCCCATATTGTCACTTTGCTCGAGCGCATCCAGTAGATGGAAAATACTGATCGATCCGCTGGCAAAGATAAATTCACCCGGTGGCAAGCCTCGTACAGATTGTGCAGAATTTTAGCGGCTACTGCGAATCTCAACTTAGCTTTGTACAGCTCTGCAAGCCTCTGAGCCACGAAGAGTGTATTCGTCATGCGTTTCACCTAAGTCTTGCCGGTGTATGGTCCATAAATACTTGTAGATAGTAAAGTCTCTGGAAGAGACGTTCCCCTGGCTTTTTAAGATTGGGAACAGGTACTTCGCGCCGGCAGAAGATTGAGGGCTAGGATCTCCATAACTATCTACGGCGGCAGAGAAGGCGAGTACAAGCCTTTCTGTATTGAATATGCCGGTGCCTGGTAAATGAGTTGACTGTGCCACGTGCGCTAGGTTGATCATGGCTTGAATTACAGATGACGCCCGTGGACCACATATCGACTGTCGTAAGGCAAGAATATTGGACAAAGTTGTGCCCAAGCCCAAAGAGTCCAGAAATCCAGCTTTCAGATAATGTCACTCGGCAAAAGCCATCAATACTGAGTCTGGATTGCGTCTCTGCGGTATAGTTCTTCTGGTGACTTGACAGTGGAGGCGAGTCTGGAATAGACAGGTCATGGGCGCCATCACCGCGCTCAGAGATAGGCGACTCGGATTTTAATTCCGTGACATCAACAAGAGACTGCTTGGTCGGCTCACTCAGGAGCTTTTGGGCTATTTGGAGCTGGCGAGACATCTAACAAGCATGAGCATAGGTGGTTTTTCCCTACCGAAAACATTGTGACATACGCACACTGAAATGAAATGTGTGCAATAAGTAGCCAGTGAGGTTAGGGGATTGAGAATCAGTTGGGAGCACAATCAAGGAGCAGGAAGAAGAATTTATAGAATTTGGAGCTCTACCACTGTTGGACACAAAATGAGACCTGGATCATTATGCTGGCAACCGAGACGAAGATAAATGCTTTCCTCCAAATTGCAGCAAGGTGTTCGCTTGCTGCAGGGCTTCATCGAAGGGGCAGTCTGGACTTCGGGGACCCTTTAGCCGTAGCTGAGATCATCATTCCAGATCGTCGGTCAATAGTGGCTACCGTCCCCAGCGAACGATCAAAACATCACGCATCGTTACATCCGCATCGCTCGATATGCGATTAACGCGACAAGGGGGGGACGAATGGGGCGAACATGAGAGGACCGCAAAGGTCCAGTGTCTCTAGGAAAGTTTAGGGCTAAGCGAGACATTCCGACAGATGTACCGAGCTGACCATTGAACGAGTCCCCTCGTTTAGGGCTGACGGAACCTTCCTTGACGGGCAAGCTGAGGTGGGGAAAGGCGTGGCCATTGAGCGCCCGCGTTTCTATGTACCTGGATGGGTCTCCCGAAGTAAGCACGCCCATGGTGACTTCAATTACTCGACCCGAGATGAGCGCAATGGATTTTTTTGGCCTAGTAAGTAAGGCTGGTCTGTGCCCGGCGAGAATACAAGTAGTAGTCAACAGAAAAAGGATTTCAAGAGAACTGCGAACCAGCTTCGCACAGAGGGAGCGTCATGGGCATAATACCACTTCTTCGTATTGTATTCAGGCAGAGCGCGTATGTCATTGTTCATCAAAATCCCTGACTCTGGCGTTGCACCAACACAACCGGCGAATCGTTCGAAGACTCAAGGGATGTGACTATCAGGCCCTTGAGCGACATGTCCAGAAGCTGCCGTCCGAGATACCTGAAAATTGTCCAATACACCACCTAGTAGGTAGGGCGGGCATTGGTGGGACTGGAAATGCTTGTCGCAACGTGACCAGCTTAGTGTGATAATTTCACGAATTACCGTCACAGCCACGTTGCTTTTTACAGCGCCGCCGCTAGGAGCAGTTGCCAGCTGAAAGGCATCCAGACCGACGCCCTGATTCCTGTGCATTGAATTGCACGCACGGGTCTTCGAAGTCTCTACGGCTCTTTTGGATAGATTGCCGCTGTGGCAGGCTCATAGCGCGACGCCCGCTTATGGGCAAGTCCAGGGTCCCGCAAGAACGCGAGACATAATAGGTGAAGGCCACATTAGTGAGATAAGTCTCAGGGATGAGTGCTGTATACAATACCGCATCAGGGAAACGCCCCGGAATCCCTGAGCCATCATCATCTCCCGGTAGGTACGTACTGGCTTAACAAGTAGGCAAATGGGTACGAATTGAACAGGTCCCCCGTGAAATTGTTCAATATCACTATATGGGCAGCTGTGCGCCCTTGCCCGGGGACAGAGGCTGAGGCCCAGGCACGTCCCGAGACGACAACACATACCCTTTAACAGGGTGTGG
Organism: Aschersonia sp. MBC 508; assembly: GCA_030780645.1. Lineage (NCBI taxonomy): Eukaryota > Fungi > Ascomycota > Sordariomycetes > Hypocreales > Clavicipitaceae > Aschersonia > Aschersonia sp. MBC 508. The sequence goes on along the minus strand of JAPFUF010000333.1, from coordinate 35,063 downwards.
GGTCGCGTGCGGCACTCACAGTGGCCTGGTAGGCTAGTTGGTGACGTGATTATTGTAGAAATGAGTGAGCAAAGTGGTCTTTACTTAAGTGAGTTCCGCGATAAGTAAGATTGTCGCATCACGCACAGTAAGAAAAAGGCTAGTAGTGGACTACCCTCTGTGCTAATTTTATCATCATATTTTGGCGATCATCAACAAGCGTGCTCTAAGGGATAGAATGACAAGGTGGGCGGTAAGTGAAGTAAACATGCGTTCATGGGATCAAAAGTAACATTCTTGGCGGACAGTCAGGCCCTCCTGCTCAAGCTCTGGATATACCTGCCCCTCTCTAAACTAGCACACATGTACGGCTTCGACCCTTGCGGAAACGTCCCATCCGCAGCCCACAGGTCAATGAGGTGCTGCATTGGCTCGAGTTCCTCCGTCTTGAGCATATCGAGCGTGGTGGCCGCCAGGATGAAGTGGCTAAAACAGCTGTTGAGCTGCTTCTCAAGGTTAAGATGGTAGAAGGGTGCGACGAAGTGGTTCCAGTAGAGATGAGCATAGACACGGAAGATTTGGCGAAAGATGAGCTGGGCCGTGGCTCTGAACTGGCGCGGGAAGCCGCTCCGGCTGCCAAGCCACTCTTCGTCGGGCTCTTGATCGTGCTGGTGAGGGTGGCCGGGGGGAAACGGATAGGTACCTGGCGAAGGGTGCGCAGCGGCGGAGGAAGGGGAAGGGCTGGCGAAGGACACTCCGGAAACATCGGTGGGGAACATGGAGGTGTCGTCAATCTTGCCGGATATCCAGCGCTGCATGAGCGTCATGTATTCGTATGCAGGGAGATCGATGGGCTCGTGGTTCGTGTTGAGCCATGTGTATGAGCGGTTCCTGGTAGAGGTCAGAGGGGGGCACCTGCTGGGGAAAAGGACAAGATGCATCAAGGGCATGATCTGTGAGGGTGGATTGTGCATGAGCCAAACGGTTCTGCCCCGAATATTCTCAAGATCGCCCCTTCTTGTGAATTCGTCAAGTGAAATGCGCAAAGGGACCAGATGTCCAGATAGTGTTAGTGCTCAGATGGGAGAGGAGGTTTAAAACGTCAAGAGCGGACGAGTGGATGTTTGCGAGTGTGATCTATTGAAGGGAGAACGAGCCGCTCGAATGGAACACGGAAAATCACGTACTCGCCAGCCGACATTCTGGGACATGTCGACGAATTGCAGATGATGGCTCCATTGTCCTCAGCCTCATGAATTACGCGCACAAAAGTCCACACGTTGCGATAGTGCTCGACGGCTGCCAATTCCGTATCAGACCAAATGTTCGAAAGAGAAAGAAAAGAGGAAGAAAAAGAAGAGAAGAAAGCATGCCTTGATGCGCAACCCACTCGCCCAGCTCGACAGTGCTCGGTCGCGCACTGAGCGTCATAAAGTTGCCCTTGACAATATGTCGCGCGCACGCTGGATTGAGCCACAGTGGGAGCGGCCTCGGCAGGCCCAGCATAAAAGCCATGGCGTCTATGGCATGTGCAGCGCAAAGTGAGGAGTAAGGCCAAGGTTCCTCTTCGCTTTACACTCAATAGTGTGTCTGTGTTAAGCAGGCTTACTGGGCTGGTCAGCGCGCGGGCATAGATGTTCACAGGTCACAACACTCACAGAAAACACAATGTCGGAAAAGGATGAGTGTGCCGCGTAGGTCAAGGCTCGCCGGGGGACAGCATATAAATCCCTCTCCCCCCTCTCTTGGCCCAAGTCTCAACGGTCGCCGCGTCCGAGGCAGGGAGACATGTTAGTCCGCACGCGAATGGCAGGCAAAAGCAATTCTCGGGTCATGGCACTGGCCCATCCGCCCTTGAAGGGGAGGCGGGGCCTCACTAGTTGTTGGGTCTTCCATGCATCAAAGACGCCAATCGTGGCTTGCATCGCGCTCCAATGAACGGTGATCGAAAAGTATTGTACGTTGGTTGGAAAGGAAGAGGGGGACCGAAAGACACCATGCCACGTGGTCCTTGCCGTGCCGTGTGCTCTCGGCCTGGGGCTGCGGATGGCGGTTGGTGGCGGGAGTCCAATGAAGCACGGTCTGCGCGCGTGGGCGCGATCGAAGCCCAGTGTTCCGTGCCGGATCCAAGACCCAGAGTGCGAAAATCAAGAGGGGGTTGCTTGCGTTCAGAGAGTACAAGGTCTTTTTTGTAGCCACCAGTGAGTAACCGAAATGTTCGGACATATCAATTTTTCTCTCTGCATTATGCCAGATGGCTCCTTCCAGGTACCGAATTACCATGTAGAGTCAGATTCGCATGCGGTGTCACGATGTGCATTCTGCCTTTTAACATCCGAGTGTCAATGAGGAAGCTTAAGATGAACATATTGTATGTACCAAATTGAAAGATACACACAATGTGGCAGAGTCTCGTCTTGACGGAAACAAATATTGCCCAGACTACCCTAGAGTGACTTGGCTGAGCATCGAGGGCCACCTCCGTCTTGGCGGCGCTACGTGGTCAACTAACAGCTGAAGCTGGCCGCTGTCATCTGGATTTGCGATTTGACCACCCGAGAATTATGAGAATGAGTACGAGCACCCAGGTCTTCTCGTAGCATTTGCAGCATCGCTGCGCCAGGCCTGTAGTCCTGCCGAGCCTAATGTGCTAAAATTAGCGCGTCTCGTGCAGTCGAGCCCCTGTTTGTCTGCGTCAGCGGAATTTCACAAGGGCCAACAACTTGGAACTCAATCGGAGGCTGGTATTTCATCCGGGTGATGAAATAATAGAAATATGAAAGATGACCGGAAAAATTCTCTACTTCATGTCGCGCGCCACGCTTTGTGGTGCCCTTACAGCTGCAATCTATGAGCACAAAGCTTAGAGTACAAATTGCCCTTGCTTGCTGGAGAGTTGGCAAGAGCTGGTGAAGCATGGATGACAATTTAATCCCTACAGGTTCAGCGTACAATACAGTTCAACAACTCCTATTTCTTTGTGCCACTAGTACGGTGGCATGTTAGGCAAGATAGCCTGCACTGTCGCCTATAATAATGTGTCGTGGATATTTCTTTCCTAGAACTGGACGTTGTGAATCTGTACTGGTTTGGGTACCAAGTCCGGCACCGCCAAACCCCGACTTCCAATTTTCATTATGAGCGAAGTCCAGCACTTTAAGTGCTCTATTGAATATGGCACAACAAAGGCTATAGGTCTCTTCTATCAGTTTTAATAGATTAGAAGGTGAATCTAGTTAGTCTGTCTTTTCATATTGCCCGCTTTGTGTGCTGCGCCACGAGCTGTGTGCTGCGCCGCGAGCGCCGCGTTTATGATAGTTAGCACCTGCTCATGTTTTCATCCTTGGTATCCTGAAATGACTTTATCTTTGAGGATTTAGAAAATAATATTACACAACTTATAAATACACTGAAATGAACGATCGGGTTCTGGCGCTGTCTTGCGGCTCCTGCCTAATTGGCCACCGTATACCAGTGCCAAATAGTGGATCTGTTGCTGAGGCGCGTCGACCACGCAATAGCCACAACACACCACACACACACATTGGGCGGGCAGTTATTGTGTTACTCCAAGTGGTCAGCAGCGACGCCTCAAACGATCTTGTCTAACTCGACGAGGCTTCTTTTCATCCACGTCATTCACAAATGTCATCTTCTGAAAGTATACCATCACCCAGCAGGCCATGACGCAGCCAGACAAGAGAAAGGGCCTCTGGCTCGTCCGGCCGCGTCTCGACGCGGTCGAATATCGCGAGAAGCTCATGGGCAGCGTCGTGAAATACCCCGAACTCCCCACGGAGAGCCACATTCCCTACCGATCAGCGCAGCTGCCCAGAGAGCTGGTGCCGGACTTGGATCCCAAACCAGTACAGGTCCACAACGTCCAATTCTGGGAAAGAAACATCCACGACACGTCGTTGCAGGCGACGGTGCATACCATCATTAACACGTTTGTCGACCGAGCCAGAGAAAGCAGCAGCGAAAATGTCGCCACCATTGCCCGCGTTTGGCACATGGATTCTCCAGGAGAGAAATTCAAGGACCTGCTGCGGAGTAAGCAGTACTTTGACGAGCTGTTCGCCCTGTTACAAGATAATCACGACGTCGGCTACTTCGTCACTGATATAGTCACCTTTGTGAATCTCGAGGTGGTCAAGTCGCAGGGATCGAGCAAGGGTGCCGGCGCCCATGCGCAGGTCCCCGTTGATCCAAGCTTGGGTCTCGGCGTCAACGTGGGTGGAGGCGCAGAATTTGGCATCTTACACGAGAAGGGCTACTCGGCCTGTTACGAGGGCGAGTCGATTGTCTTCATGGGCTACAGAAAGATTGAGCTGGTCAAGGTGACGGGAACCCGCGCCAAGCTGCGTCGTCTGATTCATGGTGAGAAGCATGGCATGGCCGTCATGACCAGAGCCGATCACTGGCCGGAAATGAGAGAGTTGCCTCATGAGGGGACCGTCAACAACTTTCTCGGGAGCACGGCTCCGGGACAAGAGCCAGAGCCAGAAGAGACTCCGGAGCAAGAGCAAGAAAGAGCGAAACAGGACATGTTTGATAAGATGGCCGATGAGCTTGGCATAGATCCCTGGTTCGGGTAGGGCGAGCACGGCCATCGATGTAAAAGAGATGCGTTGGGCGGATTGACGGCCTCTGATCAGTGGAATTAGCTTATTGTTAAACAAGGATTCGACGGCACGAAGTACTTAAGGAGGTTCCCCACTTTGATTCAGTGTGCCCAGTACTGTGGGCCGTCAATCTGATTGCCAGTGTCGGGGGCGGGACAGGGTGACGGGGCGACCAGCGGGGTCACGCCAGACTTCCAGGTGACGTGCGTCCAAGACATCAGCTTGTGCCACTGCCACGAGGATCGCTTCACTGCGTCCTCGTCGTCGTTGTGCTCCTATAATCGTGTCCTCTGACTGAATTCTGCCCCTCGACTCACCCCGACGTCGAGAAAAGCTCAACCACTCCCGCTGACGGTCTTGTTTACACGCCGAGAGCGCTAACTTTGTCGACCCTTTCAACGCTCTCGCGTCGCAATGCGGCTTGGCTTCGCCGCTAACTTCAATCACTTCGCCATCCTCAGTTCCCACACCGCCTCAGCAGCAGTTCCTGCCATGCCACCAGGATTTCCCTGGTATTTGCACCCTGAATTCCGACACCTGGCAATATATTTACGCGATTCTCAATGGCGGACACCTTCGATCCGCTCAAGGGCTTCGTCCATCGTCTGCGCGGCGCCGTCGCGAGGAACAAAGCCACTGAAGCTAGCGGGCTACGCGTGGTTCGAGACGCGAGAAATGCAAAATTAGAGTAAGGCCTCATTCTCTCATTGGATCACCTTCATCGCAGGGGCTAAAACTCGATACCCAGCGTCGTAGCAGTCCATGGTCTCTGTGGCCAAGGTTTCCGATCATGGATCACGCGAGACCCCCAAACGGGTGTTTCCAAACCATGGCTGCAGGAGCTCTTGGGGATAGACATGCCCGAGGCTCGCATCCTCACGTACAGCTACGTCTCTGAAGGGCCCAGTCATGGCTATATTGCGCGCAAAATACTTTACGGGCGTGGAACGAACCTGGCTGCGGCGCTGGCCGCTCAACGCCAGAAGGATGGTACAAACGGCCGTCCGCTCTTCTTTATTGCCCACAGCCTGGGCGGGTGGATAGTCCAGCGAGCGCTCATCACTGCGAGCGAAGCTACGGACCCGAGGCTGAAAGAGCTCGAGCTTTCCACCTCAGGCATTCTTTTTCTCGGAACGTTGTCTCCTACGGGGCTTCCATCGCCTACTTCATTGGCGCATGTGATCCAGATGACGGCCCTGGGACTGGAAAACTCCCGAGAGCCTTCCTCGTCACCTCCAAGTCAAGGACTCTGCACTGACGACATGACCTGGTTGGAGCATCAGATGGCGGCATACAAAGCCATCTCTTTAAATCTGCCTCAGCTCTCTTTCTGTGAATCGGAAAAGTCAGAAAATGGATTCATTGTGGGTCAGTCCCAATCGATGGTCGGATCAGATGGCATTCAAGTTGAACTGCACGCCACTCACTCCGGCCTCGTGAGTTTCTGTGGTCGCGACGACAACTATCAGATTTTTCTCGCTAGATTTCGCAAGATGGTAGATCAAGGCATTGCATTGTCTTCTATGGTAGCGAAAAGGAGAGCCTCGGAGCTCCAACTAGGTAAGGCTCACCACACCTTCATCTCGCGCTGCGCGGCGCTGATGCCAAAACGAATCGGCTAGATTATCTGTCGCTGGGCTACGCCATTCCGTCGCGACTGCCTAATGGCTTGTATCCCGTCGTTGATCGACAAGATCTTCTCGATCAATTAGAGCGTCTGCTTTATCCGGACGGAAAGACCCCGACAGCAGACTTCGACATCGTCAACTTGTGGGGCGCCGCGGGAGCTGGGAAATCAACGCTTGCAATGCACTACGCCGAGCTCAGATGTGCCAGATACTCCTTCGTATTTTGGATTCAGGCGGAAAGCTGGTACACCGCAGTGGCCAGCTATCTCGAACTTGCCAATGCTATTGTCAAATTCTATACGGGAGAGATACCAAGAAGTCAGGTCGAGAAAGATATGGGTCTCATCGGCATCGAGGACATGCTCAAAGTCACCAGTATCACGCAGCTCAACATTTCACGCGTCCGTTCAATGGTTCGTGCCGTCAAAGATTGGCTGATGAGATCGGGAAACAAGGACTGGCTATTGATATACGACAATGTGGAGCCTTCCTACGACATCTTGGAGTTTATCCCGATAACCTTATCAGGCAAAATAATTCTGACCAGTCGCGATAGCAACTTATGTCCCTGGGGCATGAACCTGTTGGTCGACGGCATGGGAGAAGAACAAGCCGTCGACTTGCTCGAAGTTGTTCTCGGAAGTGGGGGTCCGATTGCCCCAGACCAAGGTTTGCCCGAATCGCAGCCAACTTCTTCCCGTCTCGAGATGCTAACCCAAGGGCAGTTCATGCAGCCTCCGCCTTGGTACAGCAGCTTTCTAACCACCCGCAAAGCATAACTATGGCAGCCGCAACGATTCGGAACAAGGGATTGACTGTCCCGGAGTATCTGAGCTTGGTTGCCGACCAATTGCCATTGGCTCTCGTCGGGTCGACGATACATCAATCACCGGTGACCAAGACGGTTCTCCGAGTCAGTTCCATGTTGTCTCCGTCGAGCATACCAGTCACACTCCTGAGTGCCGGTTCACACGTCAAGCAGGCTCCCGAGCGCTTCAAGGCTATCCTAGGGGACATGCGAAGTGAGCAATAGTGGTCCTTTGCGTAGAACACGCACTAACAAATTGGGATAGTGTTTCAAAACCAAGAGCATCTTGACGATGTGTTGCAGTATCTCCTCGACCAGAACTTCATACAAACCCCGGCCACTCCTTCTGACACCGCGTCGTCGTTTTCTTTCTCTTCACCGTCATCCTCGCCCTCGTCTCAGACATCGACTTCGTTCGATTGTTTCGTCGTTGACTCTAAAGCAAGGGAACATGTGCGCGCTTGCCTGACAGATGAGGAGAAGATCGAGAATGCTTGGATGGCCTGTAATGTGTGTGCGAACAGTATTACGTCGCTGGAAAATCAGGCGACAACATTGCCAGAGATCCACGATTTCGGCAGAATAATTGGACCTCATGCCAGCGCCTGCTACGATGACTGGGCAAGAGTTCTAGAGGCAGCGCATGAAGACGACGATGTTGCTTGGCATCTTTTGGGCAAGATTTGTATGGCTCAGGGCGCATTGGACCAAGCTATCGGGTGTTTCGAGCTATCGTTGAGACACCAAGCCCGTACTGACACTACGGAATGTGCCGAGACTTCTTTGTCGCTAGCTTCGCTTCTTGCAAAGACAGGGCAGCTCGAAAAATGCAGCCAGATCCTCAATGACATTAATCTGGGCTCTGTCGACCAGCCTTTGAAGTTCCGTATTGCTCTGGCAAAAGCGTCAGTGCTCTCAGCAAAAGGAGAATTGGAGAGCGCCGAGAATCAGTACCAGGCGTTGGAGCTGCAGCAAGAGGCCACTGTTGGCCCTGTCGACGAAACGACTGTGGACGCGGTGCATCACTTGGCCGCAACCATGGAGGAGCTCGGAAAGCTGGAGGAAGCGGAAGCACTCTATCGCAGAGTATACATCACATACCTAAACACTTACGGCCAGCATGATAGTATGACACTCGATGTGCTGGATAAGATTGCTGGCATTTGCAAAGAAAGTCACGACACTGACAAGGCGGAAAAGCTCTACAAACAGTCTGTTGGCATTCGAGCCCAGGCCCTGGGGGCTCACCATCCAGAAACAGCTCTCGCAATACAAAATTTGGCCATCATTGATGACGTCCGCCAGCAATACCCTGAGGCAAAATTGAAGTATCAGCAGGCTTTGAACATTATATCCCCTTCCCTTGGCAGAGCACACCCATTGTACACGACAATCATGGAAAACATGGCGCTATCGTGTCGCAGGCGCGCAAACTCGCTCACGGACCAGCCGACTTCGAGACCGTCGTCATTCCGCGCCCTGTCCTCTTCGCTATCATCTTCGCGAAGCCGATCGAGATCGAGAAAGGCCAGAGCCCGACAGCGTGAGGATCGAGAAGAATCAGTTTCTCAAGAAGCAACTCGCCAGCGCGAATTTGACGAAGCTGAGCGATCGTACATTGACGTGCTGCGCATCAAGCAGTCGTCGCGGGGCCTGTACTCGGAGGAGCAGACGATGGAGACAGCTTCCAAGCTTGCGGAAATGTACCAGAATGAGGCTTTCTTCGAGCATACGCGCGCTGAAAAGATGGACTCTTTGAGAGCCGTGCTCCGTGAAGGACGAAGGAGGGGAACGGTTTGAGCCTTGGACTTGGAGGCAAGACGAGACACGCGGCCCGGCAGAGACACGTACATGTCTATTTGCGTGGTGGCGTCTTTGCCAATCAGCATCGCGGAGAGGCGATTCGTAGGTCTGGGGTTGCTTTGGCAGGGGCGTGCGTCCACGTCGTCTTGAAATTTTAGCGAGCAGTTTTGATGATTCACGAAAAAAGAACGACTATACTCATTGGCACAAATTGCGCCATTTGCCTCTGCCTGTTTTTATTCTTTTCCATTACCGGATTGCTCGTGAATTCTTCTTGGCTTTCCTCAAATCTGAGCAGAATGGGGAAGTAGCTAGCAGTGGCATCCCACTATTCCAGATGACACTGCGTTGTTCGTACAAACGCCGAATGAAGCCCGTGCCATATCAGGAAAATGACTTGACAAGGGGGCCTGGCAAGATCCATCAATACGACGCACCGGAAAGAAACGATGTGATAGACTAAACCCGATGTCCCGGAGCTTGTGTGCTGATATATCCCTGCAGCGCGAGACTCCCCTATATCCAAAAGACTGTCCAAAAGAAGGGAAAAATCAGTGTACGTCCCTCGGCGGTTTTTGTGCGCGAGAAAACATTCATCATAGCAAGAACTCCCCCCATCCCCGCACGGCACCCTCTTGTGCCATCTTTGCATGTAGATTTTTTTTTTCCAATGACGCGCCCCCTTCCCTTGCCAAGCTGAAGGCCATCTCTTTGGGCCCCCCTTGGAAGGAAAAGAAAATATAAAACCTCAAATATGCCAAGAAAAAAAGTAATGAAAGTAGTAGTAGTTTCCGTCGTGCTCTTCCAACATCTCATAATGTACCCTGGCGTCACTTTATTTTGTCCCCTTGTTCCGGCCAAGTTTAGCTTCCGAGATTAAATTGACGATTCATTTCATTCGTGTACATGCTGCACAGCAAGCACGGCAGGCGGCTGGGCAGGCGGCTGATCCGTTGGCGCAGGCGGCGGCGGTGGCGGCGGCGGCACAGGTCTGCCGCCATCCACAATGATTGACTGGTCGATCCTATCTGCCGTTTTGCCGTGCTCGACACGTTTCCACGTGAGGATGCGTGCTTCGTTGGTGTCGATCTCGAAGAGACGCAGACGGCGCACGTAGCCTCCATACCCAGCGTACCCGCCGAAGCCGACGCCGCCCGCATAACACATCCACAGAGCAGGCTTTTGGATCACAGGAGGAGGTTGCTGTTCTTGTTGTGCCTGCTGCTGCTGCTGCTCCTGGTCTGACCGCTGCTGAAGCTGTGCTGCTGCTGGTGGTGCTGCGGCTGGATCGGGGGGCGTTTGGGTTATATTTTCAAATGATAAAAGGCAGTAGTCGTTGCAGTGGTCGCTGTGGAAGACCGGTCAGCACAAACATGCGTGAGAAAGCCCAAGCTCACATCGCGGTAGAAAAAGGTAGAAGAGGGAAGGTCAAGACGGAATTAAAACGGGGAGGAAAAAAAGACACGTACTGGCCTGCGCTGACCATGACAACGCCCTGTTCTACGAGGGCGTCTCGGAAGCCGGAGTTGTATACGGGCGCCGTGACGCCTTCTTTCCATTCGCCTACACGAGGAAGCTGCGGGCTGGCGTACTCGGTAAGAGGTATGTGGATAAACGCAATGTCCATATGGTGGCGGCTGTACTCTGAATGTGCGCGCTTGAGACCTGATGCCGTCTTCTTGAACCACGCAATTTGGTTGGGCTTGATCCAATCGTACCCGGGGTATTTACGCTCGTTGGGTGAATACGAGTGCGTGTCGAGGAGGTAAATGGTTAGGGCGGAATGGTCTGAGCCGCCGCGTGCCAGGACTTCGACATAGTAATTACCCACGCCGTCAATGTCGGCGGGACCGGCGCGGGAAAGCGAATAGGGTAGCGTTTCGTAAAGGGTCATTTGGCGCGCGCGAGACATGGTGCTCTCGTCGTCGTGGTTTCCAAAAATTGCCGCGTAAGGAATCTTGCGCCTGATCAGCAGGGAAGCAATTTTCAAGATGGCCTAAAGTTCCCAATGCGAATGTCAGTAGTCAATTCGCGAATCACTCAAAGTCTCCGAAACTTGGAGAAAACGACATCCAGCAGTGACAGAGGGAAGAGGAAGAAAGCGTACCGTTGGAGCATCAGGCGCAGTATCTCCATTCACTTGATCGCCGCCAAGAACGACAAAGTCGGGTTTCTCTTCGTCGAGCATTTTGGTGACAAAGTCCAGAGTCCTGGGGTCCGCCTCACATTTGCCTCCCTCCCATCCATCCGGAACGGGCTCGCGACATTCGCCCACGCCGTTGCTGAGATGCAAGTCACTAATCTGCATAATCTTGAAGCGACCATTCTCGGCTATCCGTGGTTTCGGCCTTTTGTGTTCTTTGGGCGCACCGCGGCGCACCGTCAAATGGATGCTAGGTAAAGGCCCCCCTGTGTTCATGAGCATTTGGGTTCCTCGAATAGCCCAGCCATCCCGAGCCTCGACAGCGTCGTCGCCAAAGAGCACGTCGACGTCGGTCACGACATCGTCCGAGTCGCTTGATTTCCTCCGACCAGAGCGTTTGATCCAGATGCCACCGGGTCGAGGCTCCCAGAATTCATCGGATTGTGACTCGTCGCGCTCTTGTGCCTGCGCTGGGTTCAATCTTCCCACGGAAATGTCCATTATCACCCTGTCGTTCGACGTGAGATCCTCCTCGTGCTTGCGGCTAATGTACAAATAGGCTGTCGTCGCCCATGCCCTCCCCAGGTAGAGCTCCTTGTCGACGCGATGCCATATCGTTGAGTCCAATTCGCAGGATGAGAAAGGGTTCAGGCTCGAGCATGTCGCGACGGTGATGTCGGTTATGACAAGGCCGGGATGGTGCGTAGGCATGTACCCGTGGATCGCATTTGGAAGGACTCGGTAGTTCCGATCGAGAAAAATGATGACGATGAAGGTGAAGGCAAGCGCCGCACCAAGCTGGGTGAGCGTGCGAACCTGACAGCAACGTTGTTAGCTGAGCAGACAGATGGCATTTGCCGGACAGGCAGCTTGATGAGGCAGAACCAAGGAAAAGCTGCAGGAAGCGCACACTGGTGAGTCTGGCATACAATCCTTCGCGTCATGGTGCTGATGTGATGTACAGATCAAAGTCTGATCTGGCGTGATGGCAAGTCTGCTGGATGCCCCCCGACGGTCCTCGCATCTTCTTGCGCTTGACTATGCATAAACCTCGACGGAGGTGTGTTGCAATGTAGGGTCAGCCTGTCTCGACGGCGGCTCTGGCACCAACCGCAGGCGATTCTTCGTCGGAAAATCCAATGCCAGGGCAGTCGTGAATCTTTGGTCGGCCCGGGCTATCGAACCCGTTAAAAGGGGGGGTGACCTTGTCGCATGGAGAACAGCCCCCCAAAGCTGTTCTTGGCGAGGTGGAGCAGCTTGACTGTGCGAGCTTGACCCGAAATGGCCACCTATCGAGTAATTTAGGTAAGGTAAGTAGGCAGGAGAAACCGTCTTTTGGCCCTGAGTATATTAATTGATTTTTTCTAAAACGGTTTACGTCTACTCCCTGGGTAAACGGCTCGCACCAAGCCATTTCATGTGATGCTAATATGCCCAGTGCGTGATTCTCTTCTCTTGTCCTGCCCTACCCAAGGTCGATTGGTTTCAAAGAGCTTCAGGTTTCAGCCATACGTGGCGGCAGCGCTGCGGAGCCAACGAACCAAACGAACAGGGACTTTTCGCTTCACTTGGACGTCACCCCGACACGACAAACATGATTCATCACAATGTGTGTTCTTGTCCAACCACAATTTTTTTTCTTGACGCGCGGTTCAAGCTTTGGCTGTGGGCTTCGGCACTTTGAGTGATGCACTATGCAGTCTTCAAGATTGCTCGGGTGTCACTTGATGGTCTCTTTGCGTTCACGGTGGTTGCCGACACACTCGCACAATGGGTCGACATATCCAAATCTACCTTCGCTGAAGGGTCAACTCCCACCGATCATTTTTGCAAATCGCCAAGTTCAAACCATGTACTGGAGCTCATTCTGGATGGCATTTCACCCTATTTTGACTTCTCATAAACTCCAGTTGGAGGTTGGCAGCCGAGGGGCGCAGTCACGTCTTGAGGTTTCTTTCATATATGCATCCATCTTCTTGCTGGGGAATTATTGACGAATCGCCGGATCGCTCCCTGACTCCAAACAATGATTGATCTTTCAACGACGGCATCAAATGACACCAGAGAGTTGGGAGAAATTTGGGGCCAGTCCTGGAGCGCGGCCCAAGATGAGATAAGCAATAAACCCAACAGAGCAAACATTTGTTCTCAGGTCGCAGCTTCGATGACATACAAGGGTAGGAGAAACAGTCACTGCATTCACAGAACTCAGTTCAGAAAATGATGTTTACCAGGCATCAAAAAGTTGTCGAGTTGCCGGCGATCGGACAAATAACTCGTCACCTTGACGAAGCAATCAAAATGGACGAGAGTGCAGTCAGTCATCGAGCAACATCACTTCAAAACCAAGCCTCAAGGATCCGACCAGATCGAGCCGGCATCTTTGGCAAGGCGACGGTATTGTCCAACATAGCCCAGTGGACTGTCCTTGGCACTTGCTAGCTCGCCGTGCTCGCCAATACCGCGAGGGCGCATGTGATGATCTAGCCTGTCTCCAGTTCTAACTCCTCATTCGCCTGATGCTGTCACCGTAGAAGGCAAGTGAGCATGGTGAAGCCACTTGTTAGAGTATTCCGTTGTCGTGGAAGCTTTTTATTGTCACATCATTCGAGCCCGACGATCTGTCATCGATAACAATTGTGCATCAGCGCAAATTGACGATGACTCGGTTCGTATCTTCTCACGATTTGAAACAGCACTAGTGATGTCATTTCACACGCACAGCCAATGTCCATTCTAGGCAGCGTGCTCAGCACGCTGGTTGAGCCGCAAGATCGGCATCAGGCGCGACGCCTCAATTCAGTCTGTTTGTACAACCAGCATGTCAGCGACTTTCGCTACTAATCGGTCACCAGCTGATTGCGAAGAAAGGCTGCATCTCGGCGCGACTTGCAGTGTAATTGACCCTGGTCCAATACGCTAGAGGCTGGAGCAAAAGAGTACATGGCTCCGACAACTTGAAAGCCAGAAGAAAGCTCACACAAACTCCGTTTACCTCATTCTCACAGCTTGCAAGGTCATCGACTCTGAGAAAAGGAATCAACGTCCGTGGGCAGTCGGCACACCGCAGAACGCCCCAGCCGGTGTTTTTCGAATCATGATGGCCGTGCGGTCGTCCGGGATGGGCCGCGACTATGCCGTAGTTGAAAACATTCACAGGCGCAGGAGAGTTCAGCATTCGATGTGGTCGACCTCTTTCATGCAGCGAAGATCAGTGCTTCCTCTGCAGTGGCATGATTGTTGACGTGTGAAAACAAGGCTACCATCCACATGATGGAGCGAGCTGCGAGGGCAACAGACTGAGCTTTTGTCGACTGAACAACTTGCTCGGTCGCAGGGAGAAGAGATTGATGCTCAATTACGATTCCAGAATGCGAAGAATAACGAGCGACAGCCCCCGATGTGACGCATGGCTAGGTCCCGCTATTTCATCAAATGAATTTGTCTCATAATGACAAGCGAGACAATACGTATTACAGTAGTGAACGACATGTATTTGACAGAACGGGATCAATTTTAAGACGCAGGGCATAGAATAAGTATGCAACGACGGTATTTAGGCATCCCTCTCGCCTTGATGAGGATACTGTGACAGATGGTGTGCAAAACGATGGATTTTGCCACCTGGTGACGATTTGCTCCCGAGTCTCGACATCCCGCGGTGCCGTTCCGTCGTCACCTGGGCTTGCCTTTTTCTTTCAGATTGGAGCTGCAGCGGCTTCCTTGCGAAGCCGAGCGAAACAGATTCGTGCCAACATCTGGATGGTAATCGATTTATCATGGCGAGCGATGTTCGGCCACAGCCGCTTCAAGGGTCGACTTCTTGCTTGCGCGAATAGCGCATCCATATCTCTTACGTTGTGTTTTAGAGATCGAGTGAGTCGATCTATCTCGAATCACTCTCCTCGCTCCCCCACATCATCGCCCATAATCAGATGACCTATATCTGCCATCTCAAGAGGTCATGAGGCGGCACTCGTCGGGGAAACATTGGACATACAAGAATGCAATACCAAAGGGAAGACAGAATTGGAAGACAGAAACGTTCCGCAACGAGATGGAACAACGGACGGCGATCCAAAGTATTGGCAGCGCGCACTTTGTCTTCGACAGCCAGCGCGCTAATGCGGAACACTCCAAAGACATGAGTCGAATTCACTCGTTGTAGAAAGCGCAGCGTTCTCCAGTACGCGAACCGGCCAGTTGACTCAGACCCAAGAAATTTGCCATTACCAGGGTTACGGTGTATTTTCTCGCTTGTCGAACTCTGTGGCAGTCTGAGGCGGGATATGGTGCGGCGTTGTGGCCACCCAGGCTTCAGCCTGGACGTTGCAATGGATGTGCGCTCTGTCGCGTTTTCAAAGTCTACGCAGAATCCAGACCTGGTTGAGCGTTGATTGAAGAGTCCCAGCATCGTTGTGCAACGAACGAGCGCAGATTTGTGACGTCAGTTGCGAGTACAGTGACGAGACAATGAGTTATCGGCCGCAGCCAATGCGATCTCTGCGGGTTGACATGCCGCGATGACCAACCAGCAATTCCCGCATCTCGCGCCCAGGGATTCGCATACACCACACTCATCCGAGGGCAAACTTCAAGGTTGTTGAGATCCAGGAGACATTTTTGCAAGAATACCACGCCATAGACAGTTTAATGGAAAGCATTCATTCGACGACGACTTTGTCTTCGGCCACCACGAATTCGGGATCAGGACCCTCGGATGTGTGCTGAACGCCGTTCCTTTGCGATCCACTTTCCATGGCCTCCCTTGGTCATTGGCAGTTAGCGTGCGCGCGCGCACCCTTTTCCCCCGGAAGTCACCGTGAAGCTTGGCATCGCATCTTTCATCACCGTCACACAAGCACGCCCACGCACGTTCGCGCACCTGAGCAGCCCTGGTCAAGGACAAGGAGGTATCATGACAGACTACAATTCACTGAAGGTCCCTGACCTGAAAGCTTTGCTCGGCCAACGGAAGCTTCTGCAGACAGGGAATAAACAGGCCCTCATTACGCGACTACAAGAAGACGACGAGAAGAATGCCGCGCCCGCAGCATCTGAAGGAGAAGCCAAGCCAGGTGCGTCTAGCGAATCTCACAGAGACATCTCGTGTCGAACCCTCGCACGAGCTGCAAATGCGCGCCATAGAGAGCATCCATCGCTAATCTGTCTGCAACGCAGATGTCGACAAGGAAGACGAAATCAGCTACAGCGACGACGAAGCCAATGCTTCAACCAAGCCCCAACCAGCAGCTTCCAAGACAGAGTCGCCAGCGACCGTGAGCATATCAAAAGAAACCAAGCCAGAAGAGCTACCCGCGTCAAAGGCTGAAGAAGTCGCTCCCGCCCGCAACGGCTCAGTCGAGAAAATTGACGAGTCCGCCGCTGCCAACGCCTCGTCTACTGCTACTGACGCCGCAGACGCTCCTCCCACGCAATCCTTCACCATCGGCCTGGCATCTACCGCAGCCGAAGACGAGGCCAAGAAGCGCGCCGAGCGAGCCAAGCGGTTCGGCATCGAAGAAGACGACGATGCGAAGAGACGCGCAGACCGCGCCAAGAGATTCGGCATTGACCAGACAGAGCTTGCTTCTGGGCTGGACGCAGCGCTGCCCGAACGGCCACTGAAACGAAGCCGCGGCGGTGTTGAAGGGAATGGCCCGGGAAAGCGACAGAATCCTGATCGGAAGGGCCGACACGCTGGCGGCGGCGGTGGGAATAACAATAGCAGCAGCAACAACAACAACAACAACAACCGCCCTAGCAAGGAGCAGCAGCGAGGCGGCGGTGGTGGTCGCAGTATTTTGGACGATGCAGCAGAAAAGGCCAAGGCAGAGAAGAGAGCTGCTAGATTTGCAACTGCATGAGATGGCACCAAGCCGACGATTTCTTGGCACTGGCGTGTCTCGAGAGTGACGGATAAAGAAGGCAAAATCCTCGATTCGTTCTCTAGTCTCGTTTACTTCTTGCTGTCTTTACTCTTCAATTTTCCTTTTCTTTTTCTTGTTCTTTTTCCTATTTTCAGTGTTCTACTGGGCTCGGGGGGGAGCGAGGTGCAAAAGCAGATGGGATCAAAGATCTTGTATGGCGCAGCGACTTATCTAAAGAAAAAGCGGCAAGTGATGTGGGTTTTTTTTTTCCACCGGAATTTTTCGCTCCTCACCCTTTTACGTACATGTTGAAGCTCGTTTGCGTGTGACAAAAAGTGTGTAGGGCTTTGCGACTATGTGTCGAAGACGACGGGAAAGATCGCCTGGATGGATTTTGAAAACTCGCCAACGAACGAAGCGCGTTTTCTCTATGCCAAGTGCGTGCACTATCGGCGCAACATCTCTGTTGTGATGCAAGCTGCATATGGACTATGCAGTCACAAAAACTGGGAGGGGAGGCACGCGGTGATACGTTTCGTTGTTTGTTGCCTTCTCTTTGCTTTGTTACATTGGCCGGGCCGCAGGAGGAGCACGTCAATGGACCGTCACAAGGGAGAGCGCCAACGCTGCCGCCACATCGGCTGGCAGCGTGCTGAAAAGCTCGCTAACGCCTTCAACATACAATGGCGCAGCGAATTTGAAACGTCTTGTAGCAGCAGAGCATACCGAATATTCCGCCGTTGGTCGTGGGATCGTACGAGGCATCTCGGCAAATGGAAATGGACAAGCCAACGAGAAGGAAAAGGAAGCCATCGCATAAACATCGTGAGATGAATCCCTATCCAAGAGCATGACATAATTCTCTGCACCTCACAAGAGCTGCAACGCTGTTGTGGTCGTGCGGGGGAAATGGCAACTGTATCTCCTCCCCTCCCAAAATCGTGACCGTACAGGGTTGCAGACAATGCGCGGAGAACCGGCCGCCTTGGGTATGACCTCCGCAACACAGCGCTACCATGCGTTAGCTCTCCCGTCTACTCTGTGATTGCATTTGACAGGACCGGCTTTGAGCCTCTGCTCAGGGATCGAGGAGACCCATGACGCTTGCTAGCTCAAAATGGCATCCTCCGAGAACACCGTATAGGCCTCTCTGTATAAGTTGCGTTAAGCGCGTAGCGCTGGCTCATTTGCCCGTTTGAGTACTGCTTGTCCAATGACGCAAATCTGGCTTGCTTCATTTCGACCAAGACCAAAACAATCAGGCCATCGTTCCAACAGGACGGCGTGTCTCAAGCAAGGGGGAAGAGGGTTCGCCTACCCACAGCCAGCCACGATGCAACGTCAGCCGTCAGCGGGCTGGGACGGGCCGGGACGAATCACTCTTGCGAGCCTATCAGAGCTCCAAACGCCGAATCACAACATCTCCATAGCTTTGAAAGACACTCGCGGAGAGGAACTGGACTGACGAGTCTGGTTCTGGCCGCTGGAGATCTATATGCTGGCTGCTGTAAGCACATGGAGGCTGGTGATCTTCATTCAGTAAGAAACACCTGCTGTTGCGCGAAGACACGGAGTATCTGGCTCGTATATTGCTTTTTTCTGGCAAGGAGGTTGTGAACCCCGTTCAAATCCCACCGATGTGGAGAGCGACAAGCGATGGAAAGAGAACAAGATGACTCTTCGTACCTCTAAGTCATATGCCGACACGTTTTTGTTTTCCATCAGCGCATATCTCGACCTAGATCAATTTATGGCATGTCTGATGTGGTTCAATGAAGTGAATCAGTCAAAGAATCGGTCTAGACATTCAGCTGTTGGGTCTGCTGCCACCGGCAGAACTGGAAAATGGGCATGCGGCCAATAGGCGTGCCAGTCGAAGTCACCGTGTTCCGGAACAAGGCTCGCGTCTCTGACAAGTCTTTCAGGCTAGATGAATAGCCCATATCTGGAAAGCGAAAACTGATTCTTCTCAAGTTTGATTCAGTCGTTCGAGCTGACGAGAAAAGGGAACCGGCGGCGGCAGCAGGTGTGACAGCTCACCGCGCCATTGGTCCCGCGAGTCATATCGCTTGACCAATCATTGACTTGGTTTGATACGTACAGTTGGCACGTGAGTCATTTGAGATGTGAGGAACGCAGACGGGACGAAATGACCCCGTCCTGCCGGTTGTGCGAAGGCGAAAAGGCCGCGAGGATATTGCGCAGGGTTCGTCAGTGCAGATCCAATTCTGTGACTCGATATGTCAATGACAATATCGCAAGCACTGTCTCATTTCCGCTTGTAGACTTTCCCGCAATCTTGGGCCGCCACGCGATTAGCACACATCAGAGAGTCCCGATTCAGCCATCAACGCATGCAACGCAACGTTTGCTGCACGCATCTGCCACTGTCATTGCTCAGACTAGTGATTACATAGCAGTCAGTACCCTCCAAATACCCCGAGTATGCGGTGAATAAGCCTCTCTTCCTTTTCGATCTGCTCAGAACTGCGGCCTTAGCGGATGACTTACAAGATATTGACAGGGAACAGCCACAGAAGTGGTCAGAGGGGGGGAGCCCGGTCGTGCCAGTTCACCGCTTCAGCCACGCGAATCGTGCCACGTCGCGAGGCACAGCTCCAATGGTTGTGGCGAAGCCATGGCAGAATACGCGCAGTACGAGTCAATGAAGTCTGCTTGTTGCTACTCGCTATCTTTGCCATCGGAACCGATTTGGAAGCGAGTCAGGTGAAATTCTTATGGTCGATAGCATGGGTCGTGTTGTGCTAGTTGCAGCTTTCAGCTAGTCTCGCGTTTGCTTGGAGCGCACCTTCATCAAGACTTGTCCGCAGCCCGGGGCTACTCGGTGCTCAAACGACACGTCGTGCTGCAGGTATCTATTGAAGGACTAGGCAGGTAGGTAACTAATTGCGTTCGGTGACTGGGTGCAGCATAGCAGTACTTTGAAGGTGTCTTCCGTGATGTAGGGTATGTATTATTCCCGAGCATGACGCTTTCCTGCTGGGCGAGCTGTGGGCGCCTGTGGCCTCTTCGTGATCCAGGAAGCCAGGAGAGTCAACGTTCTTTCGGTCATGGCTTTGTGTGACAGGAAAACGTAGTCCTGCAATCGAGGTGCGGCGGCTAAGAGGGAGCGAGACCTTTTGCAAAATTTGCTAGGAAAGGCAATTCCGTACTCTCTTTGTGTTATTCGATTACGGGAGCCTCTCTTCATTCATTGGACCCGACCCTAGCGATTTATGACCAATCACGAGACTCAGAACATGGGCTGCCTCTTATACGGGTCAGTGACGAATGGGGCTTGGCAGAGTGCCTGGCGAGTGGTGCAACTTTGTTCTCTTGAGGAAGGCGCATCCGTGACTTATGGCAGTCGTCGAGCCTGACTCTTTGATTGAACAGGTGCTCCAGTTGGTGCTCCAGAATGCCAGGTCCGGTGGTCAAGTGCATGGGTACCGCCAAGGATCTGCTGGATTGAAGGGCCACAGAAAGACCTCCGAGCTGAGCTGATCGTTTCGTAGAAGCACATGCCCATCGCCGAGACTGGTATTGACCAAGGCAAAAAACACAGCACACCACCGAGAAGCTTTTTTCTTCCTTTGTGGTGCCTGACACAAGGTTTTTCGGAATGAGGGTTAGTGGTACAGCGCAGAACGATTCGACGGGGAACGCTCGTCGTTGCAATCCCGAGCTCTATTCAATGCCATGACTGCGCAAAGAAGCAGCAAAGCTGAGTCGTTTACTTTGGCGACCAACCACAGTAGCGATGATGAAGCGCCCTACACATGTGCCGTGGATGTCGCCAATGATCGACTCGCAACACTGATGGAACGGCGTTGAAGAAAACGAGACAAGCACTATCCATCATCCTATCGGAGACTGGCGAATGAGACATGCAGGTAGGCATTTCCTAGACATGCGTTTTGACGAACCAGCGCACGTTGCCAAATCTGCGTGGGATACGACGCGGTCCTAGAGGCGGGGAAACGACCGGCTGTGCCTCTCTGCACTGAAGCCAGGCACGTTTGTCTCCATCAGCGTCAAACGCCTGGCTCGTTCAATCCGCTCATCGGCGGCAGCATGTCAGCCAAAAATGACCGAGTCCGCCGATACCGCCTCGGACAGCCCGGTCTTGGCCGTTGGTTCCCCGTCCGTGTCCTGCATTCTGCCGCCGCTCTGCGTCGCCACACGTACAAACCTTCGCTGAGCTTGCGTCGAGAATCGTCCACAGAGTGAGTACCTTCGTTGGCCTTCTGTCTGGTCATGATTTACGATTCACTGGTAATATTGAACACCACCTTGTCAACAAGCGTCGCGCCAAAGTCCAGCGGTCTCGGGCTTTCATTTTTACGCGCCAATGCACGTTGCTGCTTTGGATTAGACGAACCCCCACGGAGCCAAGTTGAAGGCCCGCAATGGTTGTGGCGTCCGGACCGCCAGCGGGCCTTGCCTCCCCATTGACAACGACACCCGACCCCTCTCGAGAGGGCTGATCCTTGACCCTTTGATTCTCTGACTGGTGGTTCGCAATGGCTACAGGCTTAATTACCCCCCCTTGAAGCCGTCGGGCTCGGCACGCCCAACGGAAACCTGATCGAACAGGGATCTTAGCTATCGTCACAGACGACTCTGCATGCAGCCTGCTGGGTCCCTGCCTGCGTCAGCCATTGATACATCGCGGCGCAATCACATCTGCATAATGGTCTTGGTACAAACTACCTGGACACAACTTGAATCTGCACAACGGCTGGTCAGGCGAGGGGTAGGCAGGCTGGTGCCGTCCGTCTGTCTTCTCATGATCAGACCCATCCTGCCGCTTCGGCGCATCGTTGTGGAAAAGCCAGCGGCGGGGAAAACACGCCTGTGGCCTCGCCCCCTTTTGTATCGACTACTTGGTCTGGGATCGATAATTGTTCCGCCGTAGGACGCTGAACTGGATCGCTTTGCAGCAGGAGCATGCGCCACATGCAGACTTCCGGCGCTCTTCCAAAGCAGACGCATCGGCCCCCTTCCCCGACTTGCCTTCATCCTGCAGTCGCCAATACTTTTTCTCGTTGAGGCCCGATCCATATTTTTCGTTGCCCAAATACTGCATTGGTGGCGGATGTCGTCAGCACAGACACTCAAGCGCCACTCTCCAAGCAATTTCCTCTGTAGACGAAAGGACAAGTTTTAACCGTTTGCTATTTCTCCGCTGTTTGTCCTTTTCTGCCCCTCGATCTTGATTAGAGGGCATAGTTCTGTCACGGCTCGTCCTTCCGAGCACCAATCTCGCCCTTGTGATGGTCAAATTTTATAGGACGCTTTCACTCTTCGCCCAACAAAGGAAGGCTGTTCCCGTCCTTTAGCCACGTCGGAGCCTTCTATTTCGGTCTAGTCTGACCCATGTATCCTTGAAAGTTGCCCTTGAGACTCTCCACCTATCTTGCCTACCAACCCGCCCGTCCACTCCACACCTTTCATATTAACCTAGCCAACCCCAATTCCATCTATACTGCTTTGCTAGGGTACTATGCTGTCAAAAAAATTAATAATTTCCGGCAGGGCACGACGTTGAGACTCTTTGTGTGGCATCAGAGGATTTTGATAACAGCTCACTTCTTAAACTCTTACCTCTGTCATTTTTCAGATCTAATTCAGCATCACTGACTGCAAAGCGGACAACGAAAGAACGAAGAAACGCTCACGATACTTTGAAGCGTGCGAGGTTCCTTTTCTAGAGTCGGAACCGTACAAGGAAAGCCCAGATACTCATCCCTTAGGACACGAGGGAGTGTTCTTCGTTCAAGCACCGAAGGTGACACATTGCACTGCTCATAAATCGACGACTACGCCACATATACTACCTATCTTCGTCAGGCCTCAGGGCAATTTCATCGCTTGTCTGGACATCAGCTTGATCGCATGTAAATGTTAGAGATCTAGAAGCATGGTCGAATTACGCGTGTGTCACAAAGATCTGGGACAGTATGTCATCTTTCAGAACGAGCTTTGGCCTTCCCGCTCGCCCTTCAGATGGATACCGTTCCAGGAAAAGCGAGGACGACATGTCTCGTTCTGCGATTACGAGGTTTTCAAATCTCCGGCAATTGAGGGAGGTAGGGGAAACCCAATCAGAAGGTCGGAAGACCTTGCCTGGGAAGTCATCTACAGACAAAACCACTCAACTCTCATCGCCAACAGAGCTCATGCTCGTGCGGTCGCCCGAGCGCCTGGCATCGAATGTCAAGATGAACTCTGGAAATCCCAAGGACTCTGAGCTACCAGATAGTTCATATCATTCTCGTCATTTAGGATCAGGTTCTTTCTCAGGAAAGCGATCGTGTGAGACTACCTCACGGTCTACGCAGGCAATGCATAAGAAGGTCAAATCTTCCGAATTCAAAGAAGTCAGACCCTCACATAAAGCTTATGAAAGTACGAACTCACTGAGCTCGACAAAACAGGCTCATAGTCTTAGTGATCAGGGCATTGGTACACAATGCGACTCTGAAAGCCGCCCAAGGGGCACAATGGCTGGAAAGCTAGGGGAGCGTGGGTCTCTCGCACCACCGGCGATGATCTACCCTGAGCTCGATCGTTATCGTGAGTTCAGACAGCCTGGAAAGGTCACTTCCAGACAAGATGGTATCGCCTTACATGGCTTGGCGACACAATACCATCCGCCATCGACGCCAGGGTCAATAAGTCTCACTGCGGAAGGCAGTCAGGTCAGCGCAGTCAGTGCAAGCCCTTCCACCAAGTTCTCTGGATCGCCCGGTCCAAATACACACAGCCGAAATACAACTCCTACTTCAATATCGTCCCAGTCACCCGTCCTTGTCGCGCCGAATCGTCTTGGGCTATCCCTCAGGGGTGCACGGCATCACCATGTCCTCTCGACGAGGCCTCCCGTCACCAAAAGGCGAGCTGGGAGCTTTTCCATTGAGATCGATCCAAACTTTGTTGACCCCAAAGGACTTGCTTCTGTCCGAGAATCTCTCACTTCTTCTTCCTCCAATTCAACTTTGAAAGAGGCTGATAAGATTGTCCTAAAAGAGGCACCGGGCAAGCGCCGCCTCTCACTTCCGCCGCGAAGTCCGCCACCCCGGGGATCATCGCAAAAGTTCGGCGAACTGAGGAGGCACAATGACTCGCTGCAGGCAAATAATCTCCCTCCAAGGCAACACGGCGGCTCAACATCATCGCGAACGTTACAGAAAGACACATCATTAAAAGCTGCCTCGACATCTCGAACGATACCTCCAGCCCGACCCAGTCGACGAGATAATCCCGACATGAAGGCACAGTTGTGTAGTCCAACGCATGTTGTTCAGAGCAATTTGAAAACCACCAACCAAGCGATGAAAGAACGTCTGAATGGCCTTGAAGCAATCGTGCCACAGGTGTCGGCGGTGAGGCGCGCATCAACAACACAGTCTGCCTCGTCAAACTACGAGTCATCGAAGCCACACACAGGCAGTACTCAACGGCTTGTCAAGTCAGGTCAAGCAGCAGACTCCATTCCGAAGACCGTCAAATCTGCATATCTCTCTAGATTCCCATTTTTTGGGAAACGAAAGGCCACTGCCAAAGTAGTGCCAACTTCAGTCACAAAGACCGAGAAGAGCAATACCAACGAGAGAGGAACAGCTGCTAGAATGAGCCACGAGGGGTACAATCGTCTTGGCATAATTCCGCGGCGAAGCAGCAGTGAATCTATGGTGCCTCGCAATGTCAATGATCGTCTATCATCGCCGCAAAGCCCCTCAAAAGCAGACTCATTCTTCTCAGATAGGATTAACCCGGTGATCATTTCAGGTGGAGAGGTTGTTGAGAACAGGAACTTAAGCTCAGAGTTGACTCGCTCTGAGACAGTCAATTCAACTCGATCGAACATCAGTCGCCCAATCACAGTCGCAAAGACCTCGACAGAAGCGCAGGCACTGTCCCAACAAAGTTCGAGGTCGCCTCGAATCGCGTCCTCCAAGCCTCTTTTACAGAGCTTTGCTCTCCATCCTATCTCGCAGAGAAGTCGTCCTGATGAAATCATCAGGCCATCGACATTGGCGCTCAGACGGTCCGCAAATCGTACAAGATCTTCTCCAAATAATTCGCCATGTCTTCCCCCACCGATTGATACCACGCGTCAAGCTCGAACATCACCAACGACCAGCTTAGATACAAGTATAATGTCAGACAGGTCCTCAGCGGAAATGAAGCCAGAAACTTCGAGCAGTCTTTTCGACTCGCTAACAAGAGAACTTCAAAGGAAGCCGCGCTCTACCCGAAGATGGAATCTCCTCAGCCGTTCTTCTGGACGATCTAGCCGTGCGAAAAATGAAACAGGTCTGCCAGTTAGGGCTGCCGTCAGAAGCGTGGAGAGGCGGCCTTTGGCCTTTTACGCGATTTTAGATGATCCCGAGCAGGGGGGAAGTGGTCCGTCAAACGTTCTCGAGGTGTTGCGCGAGGCAGATGTATACGCACCAGCACCAGCAGCCGCCCATTCAAGTGATCAGTTTCATTCGGAAACGGATGTAGGACTTCAGAGCTTTGCAGAAAATGCGCCGGCGTCGAACCCTCCACATCAATTGCCCTTGAATGATTCCTTGGGAGAATTTTCTGTTTCGACTGCAAACTACGGATCCAGAAGAGAAACTTTTGAGCAACCCCGTCGCCTCGTGAACGTCGGTCGAATCCCCCAGGTCGTCAAACGTTGTGCAGACAATCGCTCCTCAAGGAGCTTTTCTAGGCCCTTCCGGGCCAGCCTAGAGATCCAAAAAAAGGGCGAGAGCAAATTGCAAGACCTTGATCTAGATACTATGGGTTCGACACCACCGCTTTCTTCACCACCAATGCTTGATTTGGCGTGTAAGTATCCAAAGGGAGAACTCGGTGGCTCAACCCCTCACCGTACTCGCGCCCTGATTAGGTCTCCGAAGACTATGCCGCTGGACGGAGAATTCCTTTCGATCCCGCCGCGAAAGATCTCTAATAGCACATCATGTACCAGCTCAAGCAGCTCTTCTAGTGCGAGCCACTTCATCACTGCAACAGCCGTCATACCAAGGCCTGATGACCCCCCGGCGGAAGATGAAGTTTGGGATGAGTACGATGATCTTCTAGGCATTAATGCGACCAGAGAAAACAGGGTGTTCGGGACGTTCGGGACGTCGAACGAATTTCCCTCCCGGCTTGGAAGCAAGCCTTCAAAGCCATTTACAGGAACAGAGCTGAGCTTGACTCCGGAAGCCTTGGACCACTGCAAGACTTCAACGGGTTCCAAAAATCGCACCAACTCTACTTCGCACAGCGCCGACGTGACGAATTGTATGCCGAGGTCCCATCAACCGGAGCTCAATCTTACAGCCCTGCCCTCCAGATTGAAGACCAGATCGAAGCGCATTCATTCAGAGAATCGCGCGGTTCCCCTGCAGGGAGACCGAAGAAGCAGCTCATATTCTTGTCAAACGGCATGTTCTGACTGTAGTTCGTGCTCCTCAAACGATGATCAGCCTCACGCCTTTATCAATCTTCGTGTAGGCTCCATGACAGTCAGCAAGTGGTTAACCTTTGGTCATGTTCTCTTCAGTGAAGTACGACACGAAATCACTCGTGCAAAGCCTTTAGTCGGCCCATCAATCCTGGTGATTGATGGCCTTGGCAACGACGATTGGTCGTTTTATGCCGCAGAAACTTATCCTGAGGCATCGGTTTACAATCTTTCGCCGCGTGCACCTCTACCGGCTGAACTGCAAATCTCACCTTCGGGAATGCCTCTTAGCCCCGCTAATCACCATCAAGTCCAGTATAAGTCCCCCAAGAGCAAGTTCCCATTTGCTACACGAAGCTTCGATGTTGTTGTCTACCGATTCCCAACTGCTGCACCCGAGGGTCACTATCGAAACATACTGAGCGAGTCTAGAAGAGTCTTGAGAGTTGGCGGATATATTGAGCTTTCCATTCTTGACTCTGATCTCAATAACTTGGGAAATCAAGGTCGGCGGGCTATCCGACGTCTGAAAGAGGACATTCGCTTCAGAGCACCGGACACCAGCTTTACTTCCATTCCCGATCTGATTGTGCGCCTTCTAGGTCGGGTTGGATTCTCGGATATCAAAGCCGCCCACGTTGGGCTTCCTGTTGCCAGTTCCGTGGCAAGGTGCGGTAGTCAGAAGCTCACGAGCATTCATGATACTGGCAAAAAGAGAGAATCCCGAAGTTTGGCGGACATGATCGGTGACAATAGTCCTTTAGCGGATCAGAACATCACGAAGATTATTAGTCGAGTTGGCCGCTGGTGGTACACTCGTTGTTATGAACTTGCTGCGGGAACGAGCCCAAGAGACAGTATGTGGAACGACAGAGCCCTTTTGTCCGAATGTGAGCAATCCGGAACTAGTTTGAAATTAATGGTCTGCTGTGCGAGAACACCAATATGAATAGTTGATTAACGGTATTTCATTGTTCCCTTCCACTTCAATTTTCCTTGACTCCTCGGATTTTTTCCTTCTTTCTTTTTCTTTGAGCGGCCTTCACGAGACGACGATTGGGCATGGGTGCACTGCGAAACACTAGCATTTCGCGCTTTCCTTTAACATGTGAAGTGTGAGCTTTGACTGTGTTGTGTAGGTTGCGAGTGTCATGATAACAACAGAAGAATTCATGAAACATGGTGGATTATAAAGCTGAGTTAGGATTTTAAGAAATAAGACATAATTAGAGATTATATTTTTTATTTGATATACTGTGGGAAAATTCTAACAAATCTGCCTCAAAAAAATTCTAATAAGCTCATATACTGAAATTTTTCAAGCGCTATTAGTGAAAATATTCTCGACTTTCGCATTTTTTTAATTGATGCTAGTGTCGGTGTGGACTGTCGTAGGCGCAGACAGATTTAGTGGACCCCGCCTGCTTCATTTGCGGTTTCTGGGCCAAAACGCCAAAGAAATTCTTCGCTATCATGAAAATCATGCACCTTGTGCGCCTCCGTTCATCATGGCGATTCTTGTCCACCTCGAGTCCGGCCTCGCTGTCGAGGCTCTTCTCTGCGGGTCGCACCATCCGCGGTTCGTGCAAGTCAATCTAGCTCCCTCGCAAGCTCCGACTAACGCCTGGCTACTAGAACACGACGTTTTGCTCCTTCGCCAACAGGGCCCCAAATTTCCGAGGTGGCACCTCTCTGCGCCGCTTCGCCCCTCGAAAACGATCAAATTATCCTTTGGCGCCTCGATGACGGGGTCTGAACTGATTGGAAAACAGCTTCTTGATACTGTTCTTGACAACAAAGGCAACCGAGTTCTTCTGCAGGAACCAAATATGGCCACCTACATCATCAATACCCGACGATTGGCCACACCTATCTATCCCCACGATGCGAGTACCATAACATCTCTGTTGGATATACATCCAAATCGACCCGCAGAGAAAGAGTGTGCCGAGTCACAGCCACTCCAAATATTCGAAGCTGGCACTGGTATGGGCAGCTTGACCCTGCATCTAGCCAAGGCTATTCACGCCGCAAATCCACCATTAGAGCCGTTGCTTCGTCAAGCCCTGTGCGAAGCGAGTCTAGAACCTCCAACCTCTGACCAGCCGGTTCGCCCTTCATTGCAGACCGAATTAGCAGAGATGCTTCAAACATATCGCGATTCCAGGCACGCCGTCATTCACACACTGGACAATAGACCGGAACACTCCAGGCAGGCGTACAAGCTTTTGCGCAACTTTCGAAGAGCACAGTATCTTTGCTCTGTTGACTTTCATGTAGGCACCATCAAGGAATTCTTGTCTGCGCGACTTCAGGAATCAGACGGTCAGCCGTTTTTGTCTCGTGCCATCCTCGACATACCCGCAACGTTCAGACACGCTGATACTGTGATTGACGCTCTGCTTCCCAATGGACTGCTCATCATATTCGTGCCTTCCATCAGTCAGGTCGCCGAATTCCAGAAGTGGGTCGGAGACAACCGTCAGCCTGTGCGTTGCGAGAAGGTACTCGAGCTACCTGTATCAACTTCGGCTGACGGCATCCATGATGGTGGCGGTGGGCGGCCTTGGGACGTGAAAACCGTCACGCCAAGAGACGACTCGCTGGAGAACGGGCAGCCTGTTCAGATCATGCGTCCCAAGGTTGGGGATCGTGTGGTAGGAGGTGGGTTTATAGCCCTTTTTCGAAGATGGCCCGTAGAAGCACAGTCTTTACTGTCTTTGGCAGAGAGAACTGAAACAGTAGACGTCCCGAGAACATTAGACGAATCCAGTGAATGATACCCTCACGCTTTCGCAATCATTTGTCGAAGAATGTGTGATCGAGCTTCAAATACCAATGCGCCTGTCATCGTCTTCGTTCAGGTCAGATGAACAGATGTGGACTGAGTGTATCAGATCGCCTTCAGACAACTTCTCTGCATGCTCCCAAAGGTGATTGTCTCGTCCGCCTATTGCGCTCGCTATTGAAACCAAAGAATTTGGGTATTTCTCGTGCCATGGATCCCGGTGTCGTAATCTGCGAAACCCTGAGTCCGTTGGTCCATTCGAATTGGGCATTTGCACATCTCTTGCCTCGGGGCCAGGGCCTCCTCTCGGTCTCTACCGCACTCTGTGGTCTTCTTCGGGTCGTGCGGAGCGAGCCGTATTGCAAGCACAGCCGGTTGGCGTCCTACTGTCGAGGACGTTTTCGTGCCCAGCCCGCGCTCCAGCTCGTCTCCCCCCCCCAAAAAAAAAGAACCAAAAACCCCGAAAACAAGGCATCCAAACACTCCCTACAATTTTGGTCCAACCGGTAGATTGTAAGTGCAGAGCAACTCAAAGTCTTGACAGGCGGAAATCAGGACAGGCAAAATGACGCGGTGAGGCTAAAATGGAGAATTCAAACGTCGGAGAAAGGCAAGGTACCCGCGAGCTTAGTTTTTACGCACCGTCGAAACTGGAATGTGCACAATGCTCGCGCTCAGGAAAATGCATTCACAATTTGCGCTAGGCTTTTTGATTTTGAGTATATTGTTTGTTTTGGAGAATTCTAGCAGACGAAAGAGCCTCGCAGCTTCAGTCCACTGAATGCCTCAGAGAGGGATTCGCTGGC
This sequence comes from Aschersonia sp. MBC 508, assembly GCA_030780645.1. Taxonomy (NCBI): domain Eukaryota; kingdom Fungi; phylum Ascomycota; class Sordariomycetes; order Hypocreales; family Clavicipitaceae; genus Aschersonia; species Aschersonia sp. MBC 508. The sequence continues at coordinate 5,147 of JAPFUF010000333.1, read as the reverse complement.
AGAGCGCACCTGCCACCGATCGGCGACAAGGAAAGCAGGCAGCCGGGCTCTTTCCTTCTCGGCTGCAGCAAACAACTCCACGTGCACTAGCCTTCTGGTGATATGTCCTGCTCTTTTGGGTCCAGCATCTTTCGGTCATCTCTCCAAGTCAGATGGAAATGAAGAGAAATGTCAACTAGCCATACGACTGTCGATTGCCCGCTCGGCGCCTCTCGGGCAATTCCAACTGGCTTCCATCATCATGAGCCATCGTCTTCATCAGCAAAAATGGCTTGGCCTGCCAACACATGAAGAAAAAATAACAAAAAAGGAGGGGGGACAGCAACAGAAAGCATGAAGACGAACGCCCATCGAGAAAAAAAAAGTCTTCTCTTTCTCAGGCCATGACGATCCCCAACGCCGGCCGAGCATCATAAAATGAGAACAATGAGACCCGCTTGACATGATGAAAACGTCCGACAAAAAACAAAGACAGTATGGACACAATCCTACAGGATCGCGAGTGTCGCGACTGGCTGGCGAAAAGCCTGTCCCAACTGATAAAAATCACAAAACAAAACCCAAACCAAATCTTCCCCTCCCTGCTTTACCAGGCAAGGGCCTATGATACGAGAAACACAAACCCTGGAAATCGCTTTCCGCCTTTATGATCTCACACAGATAAGATCCCAACGCCGTGAATGCTATTCTTCACCCGCTTTATACACCGGCAAGAAAGGAAAAAGGCAATGCGCCCGCCAAGCTTGCTATGTCGCACACAATCAATAACTTCAAAAGATTTGGTATAGTGGTTCCAAAACCCTTAACAGGCTCTTCTCTCTCATATGAATGCGAGTCTCGACGAGCCCACGTGGTCAAGGGCAGACGACCACGCTTCCTGCGCGTCAGGGACGTGGACTGAATGGTGAAAGTCCTCTTCGAAGTACGGCTGTAATCTGACTCCGACATGCTGCTCGAGAATACCGACACCGGAATCGTAGCGTCTCCGACATCGCTTGGTCCATGGGTCAACCTTGACCGGGCAATGATAGCAGTATACATTGGGTTTTGCGTCTCGGACTCCAAAAACAACGTTGATGCCTTTCAGATAATTCCACATCTCGTGGGCGGCCTGCTTGGTAGCTTCCGACATAGGGTTGGCTGCGATCAGCAACTGTAAAACGGAATATCTCAAGCAGAAGGCGTCCGCGCTATTCGTTCCCAGCCTTTGCTCCAGTGGGCGTTGCTGAGCACGAAGCTCTCTCGCCAGCTTATCGAATCGTTCCGAATCCGCATATTTGTAGAACAAGGCCAGGTCTATCCATGTTCTTGCAACATAAGGATGACGGCGGCTGTAAATAGCCTCCAGCTCCTCTGCGACGGCCGGCATGCTCCCTCCGAGTAGTTCTGATAGCGTTGTCGACCCATGTTTTTGCTGGACTTCGTACAAGCAAGTGAAAATCTGTCGGAGGGGATGCGAACGCTCAAAGTTCGTCGACGAGTATGCAGCCAAATATTTGCACAATGCGGTCATCATTCCTGGATCTCGGTTGACCATTCCTAGTAGCAGCTCAATGATGCCCAAAGGTGAGAGCTTTCTCAAGTCGAGTTCCAATGCTTTGAAGGCCTTCATCAAGAATTCACCTCCCTGGTCCGGGTCTCGAGCCTCGAAGTAGAAGTTAGCCTCGAGAAGTAGGTCGCTGGAGCTAGCACCCCAGACCATGGTCACTGGCCACCCTATGTGAGTATCGGTTTCAACTTCGAACTGACGACAGTGCAGGAATGTCTTCCGTAAGTTGCCCACGACTAATTCCTGGGCACGTAGCAGATCGGGCGACCGGAGATAGCCGGGTGCTGGTGGTGGTGTCGGTGTACGGCAACGGACGTGAGCCGGCAGATTGGCGGGCAATTCGAAGTCGACGAGATCATACTCGGTGACACCCTTTCTCTTCAGGTAAGTTCCCAGATTCACAACTCGTCCATTGCGCACGAACTCGGACACTTTCCCCTCAGCATCCCGTTGAAATTTCATGGACAGTAGACGTTTGACCTCTTCTTCGGTGTTGTTCTTTACGAAACCCCATTGCGAGAACCTGGTCTTGTACATTTTCGGTCTGTTTGCCTGGTTAGTCGCCTGCAAAGCAAGAAAACCCTGTCCAATTGGAACGTACGTCGCTTGAAAATTGTACTTGTCGGCCATGATGGCCATGACCTCTTTTAGAGGCTTTCGCTCTTCCAGGTACAGCCCCCGAATCGTACTCTTGAACTGTTCCCAAGCCTCAGCGGGAACCTGCTCTCGTGTTGGGCGAGCCCCTGCTTGGCCTCGCAATGGCACCGAGTCAGGCTTTTCGTCCTGCATCAATGGCTGTCAGCAAATGAAAACATCACCTTGAATCAATGAGAACCCCACTCACGGATATCGAAAATGGAGGCGCCGGTGTGGACGAGCTCGACAAAAGTTCGAATGGTCCAGGAGTTGCAGGCTCTTGCTTCACCTCCGATGATGGCCCTGCCAAGGCAGACGATGCTCGCGGCCGAGGAGGCTTGACAGGTGCTTTGCCCTTAGCCTTCTCGCTCGGGTTTAATTCCAATATGAACTGATTACCAAAATTGATATTCGGTTTTGGCTTTGTCGGTAGAGGGGGCCTATAAAAGCCAGCGCCCTTCGTGGCGGGATTTTGATTGCCGTTGCTGTAACTCGACTTCCACACGTTTTGGTCTGCGATCTGATCGTTTTTGGGGTGGTTGGAATGACCGTGCCCACAGGCATCAAAGGAGCTGTTGGCAGGGCCAGATGTGGAGGTGAAGGCACCAGGCGGCGACCGGTTGATCTTTGCGTCAGCTGTTACCGAGACGGGAGGCCGCCAAATTGCGAATCCCGGGGTGCTACCAAGGATAGGAGCATTTGGTACCATTGCGGATTGGGCGACTGACGCGGCCGTCATCGGTGATGATGACACATGAGAGTCGGGCATTGGCGAATGAGCTATAGAACCTCGCGTGCGACCAACAGACATGAAGTCGTCCAGATTTCCAAAGTGTCCCGAAGACGACGCAGCGACGACGCCGGCGCTCCTGAAGTCCGCGAAATTTCCATACGATAGAGCAGGAGTGCTGAGGGGGGATGATCCCATGTCCACTTTGTTGCCGTGGTTGCTGGCAACCCGCTGCAGCCCGCCGAAGGAACCCCAGCTCTCGTCAGGCGTCAAGATCGGACTCGAGACTTTGTTAGGGCTCAACGGCGTCGTGGAACCAGCGCCATTTTCCCCGTCACCAATGTAGGAAAAAGGATCAAAGTTCATGCCAGCTTGGAAACTATTCATGTTGACGGAGGGGACATGAGTTGTGTGTCGTCGCTCTTGATTGACGGCGCTGCCGGTGTCGAGAGAAGCATTCATTGGCCTCGGTGGAAGCGGTGGTGCTGGCGCGAAAGCTTTGTGATCGAAGGGATTGAACCCCTTGTTCTCGAAATGGGCGACAAGTCGACCGACACCGCCTCCAAAATTTTGAGAGGACCCCAGGGTCTCGAGCTCCATAGCGTGACCTCCATCCTGCATCTGGTTCTCCTGCAGGCCAGGTCGGTATTGATGTTGGACAACGGATGGCGCGGGGTCCCAGTCCATTCCCTCGAAGTCGCCAAACGGATGTCCGCCATTCTGGTGTTGCTGTGCTGCGATGCCGGAAGACGGGGCAGGCCCCGCGCTGTATTCAAACCCTGGCACGGACTGATTGCTGAAATCATAGGAGTCTATGTCGAAGCCAGATGTCCTCGACCTCTCAGGTGAAAAATTGAACATGTCGACAGACAGCTCAGCAAAGAGAGCTTCTAGAGCCCAGTTCCTTGGCTGATGGTCACTGGGTGACGGGGACTCGAACGAGTCGAGAACCACCTGGTGAGTTTCGGCCGCAAACACAAGAATTCATCACTCGTCAGACTGGCGATCTGAGACAAGAAGCGATCACTATCACAGGCTCGAGGACAAGGCAGGCGACCACCGGCGCCCATAATCGCCGGCAGTGTGAGCGAGAGAAAAGAAAGGGTGCTGTCAGCACAGCTGAGTCCGCGCAGCAACAGGAAGGAGTTGGGGGAAAAGGTCTGCAGAAGAAGACGGCGAGAGCTATCGATACGATTCCCCAGAATCGGCTGGGTGTGGATAAACTCTTGATAGGGCAGACTCCGGATCAAATGGTGTCTGGCACGGGTATGCATTTACAAACACCGTTTGCCAGCTCACTAATCGTAGGGGTCGACGGTCCTGTGGCGGTATTGTAAAGCCACAGACCCTGAGAAGACGAGAGAACAAAAGTTCCTTGGCCAATTTATTCAACAAGGGCACGCCCAATAGGTGGCTCAAGAGGCGTTGTCCGGGGAGGGACTTCACTAGGGTTGGGCTCCGCCTTGCGATAAGAAGACAAATGGGAATGGGGATGCGGCTAAAACAGGGCAGCCCCGTGGCACAATAAACGACGCCGAGATATGTGAGCGACGCAGTCGTTGGCGGGAGGGCAGGACGGGGGGGCGGCGTCGGCAGGCAGCGACCACGGCAACGACGACAGCAGTCGCGGCAGCAGTAGCAGCAGCGGCGAGCCGATAGCGACAGGGTGGAGAGGGCAACGTGAGAGACATGAGGAAGCAAAGGCGGTTGTTGCAACAAGAGGGGACTGCTACCTCATGCAGGCTGCCGTCTGGCTACAGCTACTGGGTGAAGGGAAGGCAGAAGGCATGAAGACCGCGGAGCAGAAATCTGGGCTCCCACAATCGTTTAACTTCTGACCTGGGCGGCTGTGATGAGAGGGGCCGGACGGGATGGGTGGAAATGCAACCGTCGGCCAGAAAAAGAAGGTGATAGTTATATTAGCCCCGGACCACCACACGCGAGCGAAAAACGGCCAATCACGACGCCACGCCACGACTCCCTGGCCACACACCATCAGGCAGGGCTGGGATAAGCACAGGGCGACGGCGACGATGAAGGCAAGGCCAAAGGCTGGCGAGAGGCGGACGAACTGAGCCTCGACCACGCTTGGGTTGTTGGGCGCAGAAGGCGCAGATTCCAGAAGGATTCCGTCTGGCCGTCGCCGGCGCTGATTCGTCCGCTCTTCAGCTCCAAACGCCACCAGGTTTAAAAAAAAAAAAAAAAAAAAAAAAAAAAAACCCACCGCGGAAC
>JAPFUF010000332.1:0-12195 GCA_030780645.1 Aschersonia sp. MBC 508 | reverse complement strand
GCCCACTCATTGAACCGAGGGCCGCCCCGCCCCCTCAGTGGTGTTGCAGTCCTAAGCAAATCGAGCATAGAAGCTCGGCGTCGTGGCTTGCTGGCACCACGCGGTCGCGAGCGAGCAGAAAGCGGCAAGAAGCACCAGGCGAGCAAGGCGACAGAACAGGCGGGCGCGACTAGAAGGTGTCGACGAGAACGTCCATAAGGTTGACCAAGTCGCCGGCGCGAAGCTAGCTCTCTACGTGGGTCCACGGACAGCAGAGGCCGACCGACGCACTAACACCGCACAGCTGGCACGTCCACCCATGCTGTGATAGACAACAACTGATTGAAGGACCAGCAAGCAATCTAACTCACCCCCGAATCATCTGCCACGCCCCCCCTCCTGCCCACCCCGGCCCTCTCTCTCCCCTCTTCTCCCGGGGCAATTGTGCCCCGTCCGGTGGCCCCATCAATTGGCCCTCGCTCGACTCACCTCCTCACCACGGCCCAGCCAAGGACCTGTTTCTTCCCTCTGGGGCTGGGCCTTTCTCCATACGTTGCAGTGGTTGAAATCGCGATTCGATCCATAACAAGCCGTGCAGCCTCGCAGCTGTTCCGGCCTCTTGGTCCGCAACTCCATCGTTGGACTGTGCGTTCAACCAAAAGATTCGAATGGTACTTGGCCACCACCACGAAGCAAAGTCCACAACCAGCTTCGCATCTACACGCCCCCCTTCCCAATTTTCCCTTTCCCCGAATCGAATTTAACCTTTGAGCTTTCCGCTGTGCCCACCCGCGCCCGCCAGGCCCGCCAGCCAGCCAGCCTTACATCCGTCCGCCGAGCGGCCACGAACGGGCACTGCGCTGTGCCGCATGGTGCTGTGCTGTACTGCACCTGCACCGTGCTGCACCAGAGAGTCGCTTACGCGCACACACCCTTCCTGCCCACCCGCCCGCCGCGCGCTGTCCCTCTGGTTCTGGGTCCTTTTGTGTTATTTTTTTTTTTCCCTCCCCCGGGGGCCGAGGGTTGGACAGGACCATGGACGGTCCGAGATCGTCCTTCAACGGCAGTACTCATCGTCGCAAACTCGTCAAGAAACAACAACCCTCTCACACGCACTCGTACCCTCGCTCCTCTTCCGGTCTTGACAGCCAACGCAGCTCCCAGAGCCTCTACCGAGCGCCCAGCGCACCACCGCTGCCGTCGTCGCTTGACACATCGGCCAACTCGTCTCCAAGGCACCCTGCCCCGTCCCATTGGTGGTCCAAGGCGTCGCCCGCTGGTGCCCAAGGAGACTTTTTTGCCGGCGCCAATTCAACAACCACCCCCGCGTACACGACCTCTGCGCATCGTCCCAACCGTCTTTCCGCTTCCACCGTTTGGCGACACAGCAGTGACCATACCGACGATCTTATCGGCGCGCCCTTTGACGGCGCTGCTATTCTGAGCCGCATCGAGTCGGTCAAGTACGCCAGCCCCAACCCTTCATTCCAATCGTCTCCAACCACCTCCGCATCGGTCAGGCCTAGCGCAGAAACGCCGTTCGCGAGCATCGCGCCCCAGACCCCCAGCAGCTCCGCCAACATGGAGTCCACCAGCCTAGAGAAAGTGTCCGTCGAAAGACACATCGAAAGACTTCCAGAGGCTGCCGTGACAACAAAACGACACTCAAACGAGGGTAAAGAATCAAAACCTCCCATGCATCGCAAAAAGTCCGGTTTCTCGGGATTTGTCACCAGCCTGGTCGGTTCGCAAAAGAAACCAGTCATCTCGGCGCCCGAGAATCCTGTTCATGTGACACATGTCGGTTACGACAGCGCCACCGGCCAATTTACTGTTCGTATAACTCCTTCGTCTTTGTCCAAGAACCCCATCACCCCTTGTTCGATGTTTGTATTGACCTGCCGCAACCCAGGGACTGCCACAAGAATGGGAGCGCCTCATCAACGAGAGCGGGATACCGGAAAAAGAACGACGAGAGAACCCGCAGACCATGGTCGACATCTTGAACTTTTACAAGGAAGCCACACAAAAACCCGCCGAGGACCAGAGCCTGGAAAAGTTTCAACATGTGGGACAGGTAGACAATCGCCAACAGAGCGCGCCGACCTCGCCCAACATGTATCCGGCAAATTACATGGGTAAGCAAATCGTCCCGCAGCCTGGAGCGTCAACATCCGCAATGCTGACGCCCGTCCGTCTAGGGAGTTTCGAGAATCCCCGCGCGCCTCCGCCCGTTCCCGCGTCTAGGAACCATGGGAGAGACATGATGCCCAGCAGGCCTGCGCCCAAGCCCCCCGTCAGCTTGAACAATCGACCCGTTCCCCCGAACAACTATGGAACGACGAAAGACTCGGGCGTCGGTCTGCCTCAACACGCTGAGGAGTACCCGCCTTATCAGTCGAAAGACAATGTGCCCATGTTGCCTGAGGAGCACCGATCGCGATCCAGCTCGCGCACCAATGGTCAAACGCCGTTCAGCCCTCCTAACACGCAGCCTGGGCAGCATTCGGCGCAGGCAGTTGCTTATCAACAGCAATTGATGCAACAACAACACGATCAAGCCTTGGCCCAGGCTCATGCAGCCATGTCCGGTCATGGAGGCCACGCTCCAGTCAGAAGACCGGCTCCTCAGGCCCAATCACCTGTGCCTGCTCCGCTCCAGAATGCTGCGTACGGACAGGCGAACGTCGTGCGTCAGCATCCCGGTCCCGGTGCGGTTGCTAGGCCGAGACATAGAGCGCGACCAAGCAACGGGCTCGACGTGGTTGCATCCCTGAAGCGTATTTGCAACGAGGGCGATCCACGCACTGTCTTCCGCGGGTTCACAAAGATAGGTCAGGGCGCGTCCGGCGGTGTTTTTACTGGATATGAGAAGAATACAAATCAACTGGTGGCGATCAAGCAAATGAACCTGGAGCAGCAGCCGAAGAAGGACCTCATCATCAATGAAATCCTCGTCATGAAGGACAGTTCGCATCCCAACATTGTCAATTTCATTGACAGCTACCTCTGCGCCGGCGAACTGTGGGTGGTGATGGAGTTCATGGAAGGGGGGAGCCTGACGGACGTGGTCACCTTCAACATCATGACCGAGGGGCAGATTGCATCTGTCTGCCGAGAGACGTTGAAGGGTCTGCAACATCTACACTCCAAGGGCGTCATTCATCGTGACATTAAGTCTGACAACATACTCTTGTCCAACGACGGCCACATTAAGCTCAGTAAGTCTTCTCCAAAGCCATCCTCGATATGACCAGGATGCCCCCGGGATCTACTTGCGCTGACACGTCTGGCAGCGGACTTTGGCTTCTGTGCCACCATCAATGAAGCTCAAAACAAGCGAACGACCATGGTGGGCACGCCGTACTGGATGGCACCGGAGGTCGTGACGAGGAAAGAGTACGGGAGGAAAGTCGACATCTGGTCCCTTGGGATCATGGCCATTGAGATGATTGAGGGGGAGCCGCCCTACCTCACAGAGTCACCTCTCCGAGCGCTCTGGTTAATTGCCACAAACGGGACGCCAGAACTGAAACACGATCACGAACTGTCTCCCATCTTCAAAGATTTTCTCTCCTTTGCACTCAAAGTCGATCCCGAGAAGAGAGCCAGCGCCCACGACTTATTGCGGGTAGGTTGAAAAGATGGCTTTCCCTGATCGCCTCGGTGGATTGAACGCTAACGGCGATCGCAGCACGAATTTATGAAGCAATGTGTGGACTTGAGTCATCTGGCACCCCTCGTCCGAGCCGCTCGAGAGCAGAGAGCTCAGGAAAGGGCGAGACGGCAATGAAGAAAGAGATGCATCGTGTTTCGTTTTACTCGACAGCGAGCGTTGCTCTTCCCAACTTTGCATTGCGAGCACTTTTTACCTAATGTCTTCTTTTATTTTGAATGTGAGGGCAAATGACCGTTCACCTGATGATTTCGGACAGCAGCAGTTGTCGATACCCCATGGCACCAAGGACGATGACGCGGTGGTCACCACCACCTTTATTTTCTCCTATTGCCAATAAGCAACCCACCCATGGCGTTTCAGCAACACGAGACACAGGAACAGTTTTCGAATGGCAGGGACATGGCCATACTCAACGCTAGATCTTTGGGACTTTGATAGTGACTATCTGATTTGCGTTGCGCTCGGTGATTGGAGCAGCAAGGATTGCAATCTAGGCGAAAAAGGGGAAGGGAAAAAAAAAAGAAAACTTGGATGAAAATTTGAGATCAGTTATCTCTCGTCACATTTCTTTTCTTCTCTTTTACCATTCTTTCCTTCTCTACTTTTTTTTCTTTGTGCCCCTTTTCTTGGGTATAGATTTTGCACGCATCTCTACTAGGGAGAGGGCCTGCTTCGTTCGAGCAAAGGCTTTCCTTGGAGGCAGATACCGGCTGGGCACGGTTAGTCGGCGCGGAAACACGGGGGGGCCGGAGAGCGAATCAACAGCTTCGTGCGTTACGCTTGACATTGATCTCGCGTGCGCAGGGTCCCGGGCGATACGGGCGCTGATGTTTCAAACGTCTAGGAGGCAGTTTATTTGCGAGGGAGGAGAGAGAGAGAGAGATGAGTGGACGAGGGCAGATCTCATAGGCTATGGCAGCCTGGGCCCGTGGCTCAAACAGCGGCCCTCAGCCCGTGATGATGATGATGATGCGGTCCAGGGGTGTAACTCGAGTTATTCTTAGCGCGGGCGACGAGCTTTGTGCCGCACGGGATTTAAATTTCGTGACTGGCTGAGTACCTGTTCTACGCAGACGATGCGGCGAAGTTGAAGATACCAAATACTAGCGCTGCGATACAATTGAATCGAGGCGCAACTAGAACGTGACGGAGTACCATTTTTTTTCAAGACTCGGAACATCGCCCACGTGCCCATGTCGCAGTGAATTGGAGTTCCTCAGAGGTTTTATACCAAACCGTGTCATTGGTAGTATCTGGTCCTAGGTAGACACACCCCAGTGGCAAAAGATGCATGTGCATAGTTCATACTTATTCACGTGAATGAAAGCACCTTCATACCAAAAGTTTCTGTTACTATCGATCCTGGACATGATCCCCAGGCACGGCCAGTAGCCGAATCTATTTTCCCCCGTGAGAAAAAGAGGGACGCGATCTAAAATCTTGGGGTCGTCTCTATACAAAGCCTCTATGGTAACAACCGAATCTAGGTTCTTGCGTGCCCTTGCAAAATGAAACAAGATTCTTGTAGAAAAAGACATACGCGAGTCCGCACTGGACTGGTAATGATGAAATCCGTCAACGCCAAACAAGTGATGTAAATGCAAAAGGAAGAAAGGGGGCTGAGCGTCCAGGAACCAATCGCATGATGCCCGGAATCGCGTTCTGGATGCTTCCTAGCTCGTCAGTGTCCACGTGGCGCGGGTCGACCACGGTGACGCCAAAAACGTTGCTCTCTGGTGCATCAGCCACGCTGCAAAATATGACTGCAGCAATGAGCTCCACGTTTAGTAGCAAGAGTAGCCACCATCAATGATAACGTTGGAGCCGGTCATAAAGGTGGATGCATCGGAAGCGAGGAAAACACAGAGCCCATTGAGCTCGTCCACGCCACCGAGACGATCCTGCGGTGTCATGGATTTCCAGACTTTCTTCTGTGCCTCGAGGGCAGGGACACGGTTAAGGGCGGTGTCCATGTAGCCAGGAGAGATGCAGTTGACACGGATCTTGTACTTGGCCCACTCGGCGGCGATAGACTTGGCAAACTGAATGACACCGGCCTTGGAAGCGTTGTAGCAGCTCTGCTCCTGGGGATAATTGACGATAGAGCCCGACATGGAAGCGACCAAGACGATGCTGCCGGGCTTGCCGGCCGTCATCATGGCACGTCCGACGGCCTGCGACATGAGGAAAGAGCCAGTCAGGTTGATATCAATGAGGCGGCGGAACATGGCCGGGTCGTAGGTCTCGGCCTTGATATTGGAGTCGGCGATACCGGCGGAATTGACGAGGACATCGGGAGCACCGTAGAGCTCGACGACGGAATCAACGGCGGCATTGATGGCGGCGCCGTCGCGAACATCCACCTTGAAGAAGGAGACGGGGAGTCCTGACTTGTCGTGCAATTCGGCGGCGGCCTCGTCACCGAGCTCCTGGTTGGCGTCGAAAAGGATGATGGCCTTGGCACCGGCCTCGGCGCAGGCACGAGCCATGTGATTACCCAAGCCACGGGCGCCACCAGTGATGATGATGACTTTGCCGTAGACGCTCATGGTCTTCATGGTGTGGGGCATGGCCTCGTAGACTTTCTTGCCCAAGGGCTGTACCTGGTCGTGCTCTGGCGGAGGAGCAGGGCTGTCGTAAGGAACTTGGGCGGCATCGTCCCGAACGTGAACGGTGTGCTTGTCTCCCTGGCCTTGACCGGCTCCGTAGACTGTGACGGGCACCTCCTTTTCCCGAATCACGCTCTTCTTCTGCGCAGTGTCGGAAACTGCATTGAGGCGAGAGGCAGAAAAGAGACGCACGCTGGAGGATCGGGGGAGAGCAACGCGAGGAGCGGCGACTTTGGAGAGCCGCAAGGCGTTTCGGGCGGCAAAGGCCATTGTGATTGATTTTGAGATGGAGGCAAAGAAAAAAAAAGAAATCCAACACAGGGACGTTAGGCGTTGGTCAAGCTGGAGAGAGAGACACTAGCTGCAAGAGTTGTCCGTGGCAAAGGGTCAGTGCCGGGCGAATTTCTCAAGGGAGAGCGAGGCGAGAGAAGGAACAAAGAAGACAACAAAGGCTTTGTGAAGGACGACACGTTGCACAAACGCAGACGAGATGGATGGGGGTTTGAAAAATAAACAGCTCGCACGCATCCGGAACCAACAGGTGAGAAGCAAGCCTTGATATACGAAAGACAGAGGCGGGTCCAGCCAGCCCAGACAAGTCACAGATGTATGTAGCAATGATTCGGGTGGAGCCAAAATCTTTTCCTCCTCTTCCGGGGGTCTTTGCCTCTGCCCTGCTCTGCCCTGCCCTGCCCTGTCCTGGTACCGCTGGTGGGGAACCAGAATCTGGGTCCAAGGTGGCGGCGCGTGGGAACCCTGAGCTTTGAAAAAGGGACCCCTGCTTGGGGCAGAAGGACCTTCCTTTACTTTTTTGTGATGGGATGGGATGGGATGGATGGCGGCATCTCCGGTCGTGTTTGGTCACCACCGGCTGTCTCTCACCCTCCAGACGCCCCCCGTCCTCTCCAAAGTCCCTTCTCGCTTCTCGCTTTTCCTCGCCCCCTTTCTTCTTCCTCTTCCCGTCGGCTCACCTCGAAAGTTGTGTGCAACCCCCCCCCCCCCCTAAGCTAGCGCCCGGCAGCGCGGGTTTCGGAATCTGTCAATGGGGGGCTCACCGAGATGCAGCCTGACAAAGGGGATCGACGTCAACGTCGCGACTGTAGCATCGTCCTTCGGCGGTGGAGACTCGATGCACCGTATTGCAGTATCTATCTAGCATGCCCATTTGTCTGTTGTGACGTACGGCACAGCACAATATGTACACCGCTCACATGGGGAAGAGGACACGACCAAGCAAGCACACCGGACGTGTCACAGCTATGATTGAACGGCCCGCCCACCCATTCAGACAAAGTTTCCAATGATTCGGTCTGCTGCGTTCCAGGCCAGCGACCGCACATTGATAGTTTTTTTTTTTTTTTTGGCGAGTAAGGAGTGGCAAATGAGGCTGCACAATTGCCATCCGGAGCGACGTCGGCCGGGTCCTGGCACGTCACAAAACTGGGGTTCGACCTCCGTGAGCTGCGGCGTCTTGCGTCAGCACTGCAACCAGATGGCATTGTGGGATCTGCAAGACAGCCAATTTTCTGCGCTTGTCTCACTTGCCTCGTGAAGCCGGCCCCGGAAAGCGCCCGCCGCGCCGCAACAGGTGTCAACCATCACGGTCGTCTGGAATGCTGCTTGGCTCTACGTACACGCAATGGTTCGTTTTGAATGCGCCAGCCCGAGCAGCATCGTAGATTGTGCCAGGAATCGATCATGTTGGGGCTTACGAGGAAACTGCGCGCTTACCACCCAAAACGAGGAGAGGGAAAAAAAAAACTTGGACCCTGTCCACATCTCTCCGGACCTAGAACCAGACAGCAAGCTGGCAAGAAAGAATGGAAACAACATTCATTTCTCAGCATCGCTCCCACATTATTGTTGTACCGTACCGCCTTGAACAGTGAATGGCGGTGGACCCTGCGGGACAGTCATCTAATCAAGCCGGGCCGGGATTGCAATCAATGTGACAATCACTTCGTATTCTCGCGACCGGGCTGGCCAAGACATCGGACACGTTGATCTTGTGAAATTCACATGTCTAACCTGGTTGATTGGGCGCAGAGGCAATAGCCGCTGCTGGCCTTTTATCGTGCGCCCAGGGTCTAACGCCTTGTTGCATCACCGACGGGATGCGCATACATATGCATCCTCGTCACATCGCAGCAGATTGCTCCTCGACTTTTGCTGTTGTCAAGTCGCAGAAGCTTTCCAACAGCCTGGGTGTGTGGCTCTGAATCACTGTCTCTCTGCCCGGACATTCGAGCTCGGCGGCATCGCCTGCGTCTCAGACCCCTGTCCCAGCCTTGACGTTGCTCGGGGGTGCCTGACTTGGGACAACAAGATGCGTCGCCGATGGAAAGGGCTTAGCTCCACTGAATAAGACCCAGGTCAATCAGAAACGGTCTGTGGACGGTGGAGTGAAGGGGGGAGGTCAAGAGAGCCGGATCCAGGCACCCGCCCGCCCAGGCGTCGTATCTAGGACAAGGACACTGGCATGCGGGGGGGAATAGATTTCACTGAATCCTCAACTCGGCAACCTCGCTCTTTGCGCGGGCCTTCTTCTCGAGCATGCAAGCACCATGGTCAATCTACAGCTTCTGAAGCCATGAACAGATTGAAACTGCGCTTTTTGTTGAAATCCACATTACATTCGTACATGGATGATCACGCCTATCACATAGCTCTGCTTCCCAGCCACGTCAACCATCCGTGAGGTCTGGGTATGTCTAGTGCAAGATAGGGAATGCATCGGCGTTTGTTGACAAGCGTTGGCTACAACTTTCAGATATCGTATCTTTGGGACGTCTACGCAATCTGGCCAACGCAGTATGCGCTGTCAGCAAGCCAAAGTGGCTCGGAGGCGTGATGCGCGTTGAAGTAATATCGCCAGATGTGGTTTGCCCAGCTTGACTGAAACCATATTGTCATCTGCAGGAAGCGTCTTTGTCAACTTCCGCGAGACTCGCATCGACCTTGGCTGCTCTCGGGATCCAGAAGTCCAGAGCTGGGGTTCGGGCCGCCGTCTGTTGGCCGCAACTGAGCGTCTCAATATAACGGTGGCGTCGTAATTTGCACTGCGGTTGGCTTGGGATGGGGTGAAGAAGGTGTGACTCCCGCACGGCAGGAGCCACAATAGCTCCTGCCAGCTTCTGCTTGCCGCCTCGGGAAGAATCCCCGCACAGCGAAAATGCTACTCCTCCCATTCACTTACCTAAGTACTTTACGGTACCAAGATCCTAATTTATTGAAAAGACAATCATCAACAACTAGGTACCTACTTACCTTGGTGACTACCAACTACCTGGTATCAACCCATGTGTGAAGGTATCCAAGGAAGGTAGGTATCCAAGGTAGGTAGGTATCCAGGGTACAATGGTCTACCTCAACAGGGAGATAGATGGCCACCCTCTCACAAATCTTGGCAGCATTATTTTTATGGGCGGCTTCCGGGGGCTAGCGCCCAGGCAGCCATATTTTTGATGCGAACCTAATCTCGTGTCGATGGCTCGCAAGCTCAGGGCCCATGCGATTCAAGATGCGACGTACAGAACACCTTGGCAGGGGAAATTCACCTGATGGTGCATGAAAATCGCAAAAGCCACGACCCAAGGTCCAGTGCCAACGGCAAATCAGAGTCTCGGATTCAGGACACCACCAAAAAAATCAACATCGATAGCCACAGAGCTCTCCCGTTTCTAGAACCACTGGGTCGTCGGGGTGGGAACATGCACTGTCACCGATTCCGGCACCACGTTGAGCTGGGGTAGCAAAGTAATCTCAGAGAAGGTCATGTGGACAATTCGACTTTTCTCTCGCCCAGTCGCTCGGTGTGACGGCTGAGTTGGCTCCAATCTGACCCGTACCTGCCAATATTGTTCACATACGCGCTCAGAATGGTTAAAGCCCGACCGGATGCTCGCCATTTGCAAGCTGGATGCATCCCGTGACCAAGGCGATGAGAGAAATTGAGCTGGAAACTAGGTTCGGTTGCTGTGATATTGGTTCATAACCATGGCGGGCCAAAATCGTTGCACAAGATAAGCACCCCGGTCAACTCTCTTGTTTACCCACCGCACCGCACCCTCGGAGTTGTATGCTTTTGCGCGCCTCCTGGATCGCTCGCTGCAGGGGATTGTTCAAGCGCCAAGAGCGCTTCAAAACTTTCGGCCGCCGTACAATACTAGAACAGCACGGCTATTTGTTCCGTGAGGCTCATCATCCCTGTATTGCCCAGGACCTCAGGCAAGACATGCCATCTCCTGGCTTGGGTGTCGGCGACGCTAAGATCTGCCGGGACACGGGCTGTTCTGTTCAGACACCGCACGAGATTGATGACAGCGTGTTCGACATGTTGTTCAGCCCATGCAATAAGATTGCCATCACCCACGCCAGGTGTTTGCGAGACAGAACGAAGGGTCTTTCATGCTGGCCTAAATCGGTTATTTCGGCTAGGCACTCGATACTAGGTACTTAGCTAGCCAACAAGCCCGCCGCCCGATGATGACTGCAGCCCTCGTCACGCACACGAAAAGGAGCACAACGGGCCTAACGATCCCAACCGAGCAGCCATCAATGAGTTACTGAGTGAGCAGCCCCTGCAAAGCATCGGCCGATGATGCGAGATGCGACAGGTCCAAGCCCGAAAAGAAGATGATGTTCCGGTGCATGACACGGTAGATGACTACTCGAAACAAAGAAGACTGGAGCTGGTCAAGCTTGCTCCATCTATTTAGGCAGACACTTTTTTTTTCCCTTCGAAATCTCGACTTAACCCGCACGTCCGTTTCAAAGGTGGGAAGGAGCTCCATCAACATTTACAGGAGGCCATCTACCTCAGGGTAGGTACCTTCTGTAATTCAACTGTAGGGATCTTTTTTTTTTACTTTTCTCGACAGGTCTCCTGCGAAAGCTCCCAACCAAACAGCTTGGCCGGGGGTGGGGGGGGGGGGGGGATGACGCTCCGAAGCCCTTAGAGTTGGGACCACCTCGCCCGCCATCCAAACCATGGGACGCGCCTCGCACGCCTTTGTGCGTCCACATGACCAGCCCGAGTCTGACTTTGCCTTTTTGCCAGTGCGGGGGTGAATCCTTAACCAGACCCCCGGGCGACTTTCTCGGTAAGTGCAGTACCAAGTTGGCCCACACCGCTCAGGACGGGAGTTGCGACTCGCGCGGCCCCTAGGATTGCGAAAATTGGAGGCCGTTCTTACAAGATTCCTTGAAAGGACTCGTAAAGCGCAACACCGCGAACACGCTGTGAAAGGGCTTTCAGTAAGACACAGAATTTGTTTAATATAAAAAAAAACCTTTGTGTGTTGTATTCGTGAATAGCCTGACCCTTTAGCCGTGCCATCTGCAAATTTTGACTTGCACGTTTCTTTCTCTCTCAAGTCTAATCCGTTCTCTTTGTCCCTGGGGGGCCATCTCGCACTCCCCACATCATCAATCGTATTTATTAAAGTATGCTTGTGGGAAAGTACAAACAAACTGGTGTCCGATTGCAAGTAATTTTTTCCAACAAAGAGATAAAAACACTTGAGGGGGGGGACGGTGTTTTTTTCTTAATTTTAAATCGCTGATGCCTGCAATTGAGGCGCAACCATGCCAGAGAGTTGATGCCACATACTATACACGCTGTCCTCATCCCTCGGTCGTGAAAGTAGCTCAATGACCAAGAAGGAAAAATGAATAACACAAGAGGTTTGAAGAGGAAATGTACTAGAATTTCACAAAAAAAAAAACACACAGAATCTCCCGTCTCCTGCCAGACATGGTTCCTCTCTCACCCGGCTGCCGTACTGTCGTCGGAAACAAGCAAAAAATCGCTCGGGCATCGACCCCAAGTAGATGCTTGCTGAAACGTGGAAAGGGGAGGGGGGGGGGGGGGGGGGGGGGGGGGGGGGGGGGGGGGGGGGGGGGGGTGGGGGGGGGGGGGGGGGGGGG
>JAPFUF010000331.1:0-20525 GCA_030780645.1 Aschersonia sp. MBC 508 | reverse complement strand
AAAAAAAAAAAAAAGTCAATAGTCGTCTTCCTCGTCGCTGTCCTCGGGGCCTTTTTTGGGACGAATCAAATCCAAAAGAGATGCAATGTATGGGCTCTGTGATTCCTCGTCTGTCAGTGGCTTTGCTCTGGCATGATACACGGCCTTGTTTTCTTGCTTCTCTCTGGGAGGAGTGATAAGAGGATGCAAAATAAGAACAAGGAAGGGGGAAAGAGAATGGACTGCCTACCAAAGCTCGGTTGTCAGCAAGCACCTCGAATAATCTCGGCATCGCAGCCCCAAAGAGCCGCTCATTCCAGCCTCTTCTTTCAACAAAGCCCCGCTTTGCTTGTGCCTTGAGAAGTTCCTCCTCCGCTTCCGTTTTGACCACGTTGCGCGCAATATTGCGCAGCACGAGGACCGCGCTGAGAGGTATGCCCGCCGCTTGAGGGGGGAGGTTGGGATTTCTCTCGTCGCGTACCGTTGCTGTCTCTTCAACGGTGATGGTCATCGTCTTGGCAGGTACTATCCATGACTTCGATGACAACGCTTGCTTGTCGGCGTGATGTGCAGACATGATATGCGTGTTGACGTGGAGGGCAAAAGTGTTTAGGGGCAGCTTGGTCGGTTTGGCATACTTGGTGCAATCAGCCCAGCTGCACGAGTATTCCTTGACCCTGTTTTCGAACTGTCCAGTCGCGTCGCGCTGCTCGCCCAGGTGCGAGGTGAGAGTGTGATTCAACATCTGCTCCGGCTTTAGGATCAGCTGGTGACACTTGTCGTCGTTGCCCTGGTTCGACACCGTCCACATGCATTGCCCGTACGGCACGCCGTCGAAATTCAAGGGTCGGGGCCGCGGTCGTATACCGTGGATGATAAACTTTTGCTGCGTCTCGCCAGGCTCTCGGAGGACCTGGGCGTTGGAGTCCTTGTACACCGACGTACTGTTGCGGATGAAGTCGGCCGGCGTGATCATGGCTTGCCCGAGAGCCTTGAGGGGAGTGACAAATGCGGCCTGGTACGCCTGCCACGCAGCCAGTTGCGTCACAAACGAATCGTTGTCCTCCTCGAAGAAGCACTTGACCCATCTGTGGACTCGATCTGGTTCCTCCAACTTCAGCATCTCCGGCAGCAGGTCCTCCGGCATGTATGATATCTCATTTTGCACCGGGAGCTTGTGCTCGGGTGTCAGAATGAAATCTCTGTGCACCTTTCGAGCCCCGTGAGCCAGGAGTCGCACGAGCTCTTCCACCAGATTCTCGGGTATCGTGGATCGGACGAGGTGGTCGACATTGGGGACAACCGCGGTGTACTGGTACAACAGGTCCAAGCAGGCATCCACGAGCTCGTCGTCGTTAAGCAACAGCCAGTTCGTAATGCGCTGCAGGGCCTCGGCGGGCACGTCGCCGAGCTGATTAGTCGCCTCCAGGTTCATGGAGATGCGTGCCAAGGCGCGCAAGGCAGTGAGAATGGTGCCTCTGTCGTCTGATGTAAGCTGCGCAAGCAGGGTTTTGTACAGAGCATCGTCTGATGCGAGCGTCATGTATGGCGTGATTTGTTCTGCAATGTCCAGAGCCATGTGCTTCATTTCAATCAGGGAATCTTTGGGGGGTAAATGCAGGATGATGCAAACCAGGTCTTTGATGGGGGGGAAATCGGACATGTTGACGGCATTTTCCGGGAGCGTGACCATGTTGCGCAGCGTCAGCACTGCCTCGGTGATCAAGACCATCTGATCAGTGTATGCCTCTGTGTGCAGCGTATCGACTCGATCTCTCTCCGTCAAGTTGGCGATGCGGTCGAGAATGTCGGGAGTGCCGTAATTGCCGTCGAGCTGACCAATATTCCCAGAGTCGGCGTAAGGGTCCCACGATACGGTCCACGATACATGATAAAACAGGCTGCCGACTTCGAGTGCCTTGTCGACCAGGCCCTCTGCGAGACCCGGGAAGGCGTCGAATCGATATTTGTCGCCACGCTCAAACGAGATCTTGACGAGGTGATTGAGCGCAAACGACTGCTCAGCTTGGACGCCTGATCGCAGGGCATTGAGGCAGCGAGTGTAGATGTTGGGTCCATCGAATCCGGCTAAAGAGGTTGACGCGTCAGTCCTGCTTGCTGTTTGGCAAAGTGGTTTCTGCTTCCGTTTTCCCCTTCCATTCCGGTGCTTCCTCGCCTCCAAAGGGTAGAGAAGGGGGAACGGGAAAGAAAAAGCAAAGAAAAGAAAAGCAGAAGTGAAGCTAGAGATTCTACTTACTACCTGGTTGCATCGGCTGACGGCTCGTCGGGTCAATCAGCGCTGGCCGATGCGGCAGACGCGGCCTCTGGAATTCGCTGGGGGCGCTGCTCGGAGTGGCGACGGCCCTCAAGGGCAGCGGTTTCAAGTTTTTCGGTTGGTAGCCCAGCACCAGACCCGACGTGTTCTCCGGATTGGGCGTCTGGTGAATGTGGGATGGCCCGCGGCCCTGGTGGCTCCCGGGCACGGGCGGCATCGACGGCATGGCGGCGACGGGGTGTGAAGACGAATGCGAGGTTGCCGAGGCGGGCGTCGCCGGTGCAGCGTTCTGCTGCAAGGCGTGCCGCGTAGAACGGCTCGGTCCCGTGTCGGGCTGGAAGATGACGCGCTGGGCGGGCGCCTCCCTGAGGCCGCGGGAGGCGCGTGAGCTCGACGGCGGCGCAGGTGGTTCTGGCGCTGATCGCTCTCGAGTGGGCGTGCCGTCGTCGCCCGACGCGGCCGAGTCGCCCGCGTTGACGTTGCTCTCGCGCTTGGGACGGAAGTTCTCGAGGGTCCGCGTCAGCAGATTGGCCCCCTTGGCCGTGACGTCCTCGAGGATCTCCTTGGGCGGCGGCTCCTTGTTGTGTATCGTCTTGATTTCAAACGCCGCCAGGTTCTTGTAGAATTTTTCCTTGAGCGAGAAGGCGGTCGAGGCCTCGTTGTTGGAGTGCAGCCCGAGCTCGGCGGCCATGCGCCTCCAGGCCAGCTTCTCCTCCGAGACCTTGTCGTAGCCGCCGCTGGCCACGATGTGATTGAAGACCTTGTAGAGGTCGAGAAAGATGAGGCCCACTTTGGGCTCCGGGTCGAGAACGGTTCCTCGCTTCTCGTGGAACTCCTTCAGTCGGGTCATAAAATCGTCATAGTCCGGCGTGCGGTCAATCGAGTGCAGGGGCACCTCTTGCGGTGTCGTCGTCATTGCGGTCCGCCGTTTCGGTTTCCGTCTCCGCCTCTGCCTCTGCCTCTGCCTCTGCCTCTGCCTCTGCCTCTGCGCTGTGAATCGCAGTCCTCCTCGAATACCGACGTCGCCACGGCCGTTGCGTGCAACATGTGCGGTTAGATTAACAGTGCTCGGTGACTGTGAGTATGGATTGAACAAGACGAATGCGCATTGAATCACTGCCTCCGCGCGGCCAGTCGCCGACCACTGAGATCCCGAACAGTCGCAGTTGTATGCTTCACAGCTGGCTGCGCGAGGGCGGAGGGAAGGAGCAGCCACGCCATTCTCGACGCGCGCCCTGGAGGTGCAGGGATTGCGAAGCCCGGTCGTTATCTTATCACCACGTGATTTGGTCTCGACCAATCGGCAGCTTTCCTTCCCTGCGACAATGTACCTTGCATACTTTACTTTACTAGTACAAACGAGCTCATGTAAGTCATGTCACTGTGCCTCCAAGTCGTCGATTTTCCCTTGCGCCGATCCACGAAGCATCCGTTGCCATGGCCCGACCGGCTTCTCCGGCGACAGGCTGTCATTTACATCGCATGGAAGTCCACATCGGTCCAGCCGTCGAGACGCATGATGCCAGCATTCACCAGCAGCCCATTGAATTCAGTCTCGAGGGACAACGATCCCTGGGATCAGATTGCGGCATCCTGACGCTGGTCATATCGACGAGTCAGAGAAGCATGGTGTGTGCACGTTGGCTGCTGGCGGAGTGCGGATGCTGACGAGTCAAGAAGCTGAGCATCCGTCTGAATGACTTGCTAAACCATGCAAAAGGCACATCGGGTATCATCTCGGCCGAGAGGAGCGACCGCCAGCTTCGCATCCGGCTGCCAGATGTCGGCCACGTACTCAAGGTCTGGTTCAAAGAGTCGCGGGACTTCCTCGTCTCGGTTTGTATTCTGCGCAAGGCCGGGTTCCTGATCCAAGAAGGCTCGTTGCTGCCGGAAGCGAAGAAAACGACACAACAAGATTACAAAGTCCAACGGCGGCACAAAGTTGGCAACGTAGGGCAGCAAACGACGTTTTCATCCATAACACCACTGTCAACATTGGCTGCAGAAGCTGAGGCTTTCGTTCGTCAACCCTCTGGGCCAAGGCAATCAGTCCACACCAGCGACCAGAGGAAAGCCACTGTATTTGATGAGGTTCTAGACCGCTTAGCCAACAGATCTGGGCCGCCGGAAAATCCGGCCATGAACACTGTCAACGCTCCTCGAGGTGACTTGGCTGGCTATTCTCTCCTCAACCCGTACAACGTCATTTCCGCTGCGGGGAAAATCCTCATGAACCGCCCCGACGTCAGCTCCCCATTGAAAAATGTCGTGCCGCAAGACGATGATGTGAGGATCGAATCTGAGCACCGTCAAATGCCGGGGCACCCCGCTCATGCTAGGCGTCGCCACAACTACTTCACACGATCCTTCTCGGCTTCAAACCATCGACCGAAACACAATGACAAGGACCAGCACTGCGAAAAGTCCCTTGCTGCGTCCGATGAGACTGCCATGAGCAGAAATGCGGAAACCACCAACAGAGCCAGCCTCACTCCAAGTAAAAGTTTTGGAGCAAGTCCTCCGGTCGACTTCAGGCATCTCATGCCGCAGCGCCGCAAACTTCCATTTCCATCGAGCCCCGGGCAGAGGGAGAAGAAGAGGTCCAAACCTGATGGCGTGTGTATGGCAAAAGAGGCAGTCGATCAGAGCGCAGACTTGAACTGTGTGGATCCAGAATCCGCAGCGAGCCACCGACAAAACACGGGGGACATGGCAGTTATCTTTCCGCAGTCGTCGGCTTTGGAGTCTCTCGATAGTCGAACCTCAGCGACCTTTGATCGGTTCGAGAAGGCCATGCTCGAAAGTCCTGACCAAGAAGAATGCGCCGCATCATACCTGAACATTCTGCATAGGGAAAGAATAGACTTCTGGGTGGAAAAACTGATAGAAGCTCAAAAGTTACATCATGATGGGTTTCTCATTTCCTAAATACCATCTTGCAATGAGTGTCTCAACAAGCAAGCTTGCAACAACTAGACTTGGCGCTGCGAGGGATCAACCTTTTACCCCCATACAAAAAAATGGCGGCTACTGATACACCTCCGTAAGCTAGCCAAAATAGGCTGCCGCCGCTAAGAGGTCCAGTAAAGTGTCTCTCTGGAGGAATATCTCATATATCATTTCTCTTGGCGTCTCCTTGAGACAGTGGACCCGGCGTATGCCAAAGGTGTCATAACGACTAGTGTCACAACGGAGAGACTCGAGACTGTTTTTGAACAATCGACGCAATCCTCTCGGGTCTCGCGGAGGAAGCTGAAAACGAAGTCTCTTTGAGAAACCTGGTGGTGGTACAATCGACTTGGGCCACTGGCGACTAGTGACAACGACTTTGTCCCCCCGAGTTGCGTCCCAATTGAAAACGTGAATTGGGAGATTTTGATCTTGGGGATTCATCAGTCGAACGTGATGACGCTCGGCACCCTGCGATATCATGACTCTTGCCATGTCAAAATTGAAGTCTGGCCTGTTGATGATGTCCTTGATGCGTTCCAAAAATCTGTATGCTGATAGCTCCTCTTCTGCTGTCAAATCCTGACATGGCGGCACCGTATTGAACATCCAATCAGTCAGCGTTGGAGAACAATCATCCGTTTCTGATGAGGCCATATCGTTCTCTGGGCAGGACGATTTCTGCGAGCAAGTGAATATTTGCCGAGCAAATACTGGAAGAAGATGACGATGATGTGGGAACGCTTTTTGAGTAGTATTAATGATGCGGATGCCGATGAGATGTCGCTGATCTATCCATTCACCACCGCGATTCGGTGAGGTGTGCTAGTCATGAGACCTTGGAAAAAGTGTCTGGCCAGTCGATAGAGGCGCAGTGTATCACAGTGTTTGCGCAGAGCAGCCGCCTCCTGCCCGGACAAGTGTGCTGGGCCAAATGCCCGAGGGCAGGCTCGGCCCAAGATGACTCCCGCGCTATTGCTTTTGTTGCCGCGGACTTTTCAGTCAGACTGGCAAGAACACCTTGCCTCAAATGTGTAGTGCTTCGCATCTCGTCCTCATGCGTCGCGCGGCAATAGAAACACCAGGACAGCGCTTGGCCATCCGGATCGATGGAACCCCTGCACCTGACCGTCCGAACGGCTCACACGACGAGTTGTTCTTGCCTTCTCTATAATAGGTGGAAAACCCAGGTCCTCTGAATTGATTGGCAGGGTGCGAATGAATCATCCCAGCGGCCTATGAATCCGTGTCGTCAAAATCGGGCGATGGACTCGCAAAGTGCAAGATGATCAGTGATAAGATGTCAGGGCTCGTGCGTGCCGCCATATCCAAATTCGTTTCGAGGTCGGAAGATCAGTTACGGCCATAAAGACTTTACTGCTTGTCGCGTAGCATGGTTGCTGTCATTGAGTGGTGATAAGATGGAGCCACACGAATGAATGATGGACGGGTGGTCGTCCGCGGCACAAGTTGTCATCCCCATGAGAGCAAAGCGGCGGAAACCAGGACACAAGCATACTGATCACTTCACTCTTTCGGGCTCAGCAGCCGTAGCAAAATTCGGGCAGCTTCAAGAGTATTGCGCACCTTTGGGAACAAGAACCTCATTGAGTGACCCAAAGCCGAGCGAATACACGCGCCTTTCTCCGAGTTTTTTTTTTTAAATCTTTGTAAGCACGGGCAATGTCATTCTTGGTTAGGCAATGTCCTCTGAGTAGCGTCACGTAGGAGCTCACGTCGTCGTGCAGATCAAGCCAGTGGACCTCTTGCGCAGGCATCACATCGAACGCCACTCACTTTGTCTTCGCCAAGGGAGCAAGGAATACCCCGACCGACCCGACTGAGTACACACCACATCGCAAGATCATATGTTGAGCCGTGTTACATACATACAATCATGACACCGATCAGGCGGGCCGGTATAGAGCTCCGGTGCGACCGTCAACCCCGCCGCCCGGGTATTTAGAGATCTCGGAAATCACAAATCAGATGGC
Source organism: Aschersonia sp. MBC 508 (assembly GCA_030780645.1). Lineage (NCBI taxonomy): Eukaryota > Fungi > Ascomycota > Sordariomycetes > Hypocreales > Clavicipitaceae > Aschersonia > Aschersonia sp. MBC 508. Next base: position 13,328 of record JAPFUF010000331.1, on the reverse strand, counting down.
AGTGGAAAGCCAGAGAGAAATCCGATGCGTTGAAAAGGCCAAAGCAAACCAATCTCCCCACATGATGGATCATGCAGCACAGCGTCCGTTTGTGTCTCGTCTCAGAAGGGTACAGACAGGATGGCGAGCGTATGGTTCAGGTCGTGACCAAGCCATCAATCAGGCCACCTCCATGTCTCCAGCCGACGGATAAATGGGGAACGAGGGTTAGGAGAGGAAAGGGGGAGGAAATGAACGCGCGCGTCCAGGCGATGAACGTTTCACGCGGCCAGTATCGAGACTTGCCTTCCAGCCTTTCTTCTTGCCTCAGAAAAAGAGCGATGCCGAGAGCCGGACACTATCATCTGCCGCATGCCAATCCAAACATCTTGCTGCATTCATTCTGAGTAGCTCGGGCAGCAGCGCCAAATGACCGATCTGGGCCAGCCACACTTCCATTTCCGGGACCACCTTCTTGATGGGCTGGCGATGGGGCGGTACGCATCGCCTGCTTCGTACGTGTGTACGCGTGTCTTCTCTGCGCTGCTACTGTGTCTCAAAGCCATCGTGTGAACGAGCTCTCGGTCCATACAGAACTTGCGCGACAGCATGATATCCGTAACGATCTGGACCATTCTGGTGTGAGCACAATTGGAATGTTACCGAGCGATGATGGTGGGAAAAGGAGGAGGTGGAGGAGTAGGAGGACGTAGGAAAGATACGAAAGTCCGGGTCGGAGCTAAATGTCCGCAATCTTTGGCCAATGAAGGCAGCGTGTGCGTCTGAAGTCGATATCTCGTACAAAAAAAGGGAGGTCGCTTTTTTCAAATGGCACACATACTTCCTGCGCGACATCTGATAACTGAGTGTGGAGCAGGGTATAGCACAATCCTCAGGTGCTTCATCCCAAAAACGGTACCTGCCGTGTGCCTCTAATAAGTGCAATCCTCGTGCTACCAGGTACGATGTCGTCACTCATCGTTGCTTGCCATGGTCAAGCCATCATAATGCTCACCAAATCACATATACGAGCATGAGATTGGCCATGTAGCAGTTGTCACAGGAAGCGCCCCTCTTCGGCGTTGACAATCTCCATGTTGCAAAGGCATTCATTACCTTGTCATATTCATCATTTGTGTCCAATCTGGTGTCTAATAAACAAAACAAAAACCTCCCAAAGAAATCTACTTGCCATGCTCTATCATTTTGTGTCCTTCTCCAGAATATCGAAATCCTCAAAGGCCCTGCGCCGCATTCTGACTGGCACCTTGGCACTGGGGGGCATGACTCCCAGCGGGAGTGACTTCGGATTTGCAATCACATTTTCTCTGGGAACCAGAACCTCGCAATCGAACATGGTCACCATGCATGCGAGCGAAGTGAGGTTCTCATGCTTTGTGAGGATCCTTCCCGGACAGCTGTGTGTGCCGGCTCCAAAAGGAGTCCAGTGAGTTTCAGCTCCAGAGAGCGAGAACTTGAGCTCATTCGTCTCAGGATCTCTCGAGAGAAAACGACCCGGCCAGAATTCTTCCGCCGGATGCTCGGAACCGCTTCGCTCCTTGTACCAGTAGTCAGGTTCCATCAGTGTTGGGGTGGAAGCTGAGATGCAGAAGCTCCCGCGCGGAATCAGCCAGTCGTTGACACGCACGTCCTCGTATTGAGTTTGGCGCAGGAGGAAGCCGTGCACACGCAATCGCAGATTCTCGGTATACATGGCTGATAGGAAAGGTTGCGCGAGCAATGCCTTGACGTCGAGGCATCGTTTGCCATCTGGCCCAGGCTTCATGCATGCATTTACCTCATCTCTGATGGTTTGTAGATTGGCCGGGTCTCGATAAGCCTCCAAGCAAAGCCAGAACGTGGCCAGAATGGCGTTTGAGTTTGCACTGGCGTATAAGTCAGCATTGCAGGAGGGGACCAGAGACAGCAATGATAATACTCACCCCCAGAGGAACGACAGGTCAGTGGAGGCAAGCGCATCGTGCGTGAATCCATCCATATTCGACAGGGTCTTCTGCCTGTCACGAAAGAACGCTGTGCCCCAGTAGGGATCGTTACCGTCCTCGTCAACCGACGCAGGCGTGAAGTTCTCTCTTGCCCACACATGCCATTGCTTGACGGAGTTCAGGGCGCGTTCTCGTATCCGATGGGCCTCTGGGTTGACAAAACGGGGGAGCCCGGTTATGAAAGAACCGAAATACTCCTCAATACTCCATAGGTCATCTGCCAACGACGGATAATGTTGCATCAGATAGGGCCCAACCATGGCATCCACGGCTGCAGCTGTGACATGAAACTTGAAAAATTTGGTGAAATCGGGAATATGTGTCCAGTGTTCCGCCACTTCGATAGAGCCTACGCGTCGGCGGACGCTACAATGGAGCCGCCGAAATGTAGAGGCAGATCCGGCCCCTATGAATGCGCGTTGCTGAGATGTGCGAGTGTAAAAGTTGATTCGATTACGGTTTGGAACCTGGGACCCCGCGCGCGGTTTCGCATGCTCACCGGAGTCATCCTTAAGGTAGGTTTTTGAGGCTGAGTGTGGGAGGCAGAAAACATTGACGAGGAAAGTTCGGCTGACAAAGAAGGACGAGAGGGAAGGCGTCTTCATGAATGTGTACTGATCACGAGCTCCTTGGATAATGTAGATGTCGCGGAAGAATGTTCTCAACCGAACCGGGTGCTGTTTCCAAAACATGGGATTCCTGAGAGAAAACCCGGTAAGCGGCCGCCAAGACTAAACGTCTAGCCTGGCAATGGACATACGTGAAAAGGTAATCCAGCGGCTTCATGGCGAACTGCCAGGGGAGGCTGCCCAACCATGGTATGATGTGCGGCACAAGAGGAGGCAGCTGTGGCTGGCTCTTGCCATCGGTGACCGCCGAAAGCTTGGAAGAAGACGCCAAAACATGGCGTATCAACAAGGAACAGAGTGTAGCTACAAAGAAGTAGACCACGAGAGAATGAGAAGATACATCAGGCGAATGGCCCGGCAAAGTGGTGTTGCTGTCCATGTCGAGGAAAGCGAGTGTAGAAGGCACTGCTCAGACGTTTGCTTTTTCCGAAACGCAAACACTTGTATACATGTGAAGGTCTTATATCTGACAAGAGCAGGAAGGAGGGGCGCACTTGTAGGAGGAGAGGGGGTTGCAACAGATGAGAAAGAAGGACGAGGAGCGTGAAAGGGAACGGACGACACACAGTGCAGTCAGACCTATCAGACATACGGAGAGGCAACAAGCAGATTTTGAGTTACCCCATTCAACATCGTATTCGCTTTCCATCCTGGCCAAGCAGGATGGGCCCTGACCCCATGTGTTGAGATGCCGGTGACTATCTCGCATCGGCAGTAAAAGGTGAAATAACATGAGGATGCGTGTCTCACGAATACGTCTTGCCGTGGAGCGGCAAAGGCGAACCAAAAGATGCAATCGTCTTTTTGATAAGACATGGATGCAACGTGGGACAACATTGCAAGTCGGGTCCGATGCTTATCTGGCTGCGTCGATCCTTCCTGCCGCCACATCTGAGGAATGAAGGGACAAGTTTCGGACCCAGTTTGCCCGTGCCGTGTCTCGACCGTGCCTGTCGGAATCTGGCCAGCCGGGTCTGCTCACCCAACCGCTCACCACTTTCAGAAGGCTGCATCGAATCTCGACATACGCACGCACATGCTGGACTGTCTCCAAACCCCAGCCCAATGCTGACACCCAAAAGACCGCGCACTGTGTTTCGTTGGTCCACTGCTTTGACAGACTCTGTCTGCTTCAACTTGGGTCTATTTGTCAACTTTGAGCCTCAGGTTCCCGCTCGTACAAGTAAGCACACCAGACTCCTGCAGCACGCTGTGAGACGAGCCGGCTGAGGACGTTGATCACCAATCACCGCCCAACTCTGACTGCACAAATGTACATATACTGTCCGCATGCCGACTGATCATGTACGTCTTCAGGTGGCGTTTGATCGTCTCTCTGGCTCCATGTCGCGACCAACCCCGACGGTTCACACGGCTTCGTATCCTCTCAAGCTCGACGAAAGGGCTTCAGCTTTGCCGTGCTGTCTTTGCCCGACGTTGTGACTCCTGCCATGGCAACACTTTCTGTCCAGATGCGGTAAGAGCGTGTATTATCTACAATCACACACAAAGCCGTGCAAGAATTGCAACACTGCGTACCTTCAGTTATGAATGACGGCACGGGCCACGCAGCTTCTGTTTTGCTCTCCTCCCTGTCTTTTCTTTCCACATATGCCGCGCACGCTTGCCTAGATCTGCTCCTGGGTCCTGGCTTCTTCGAATAACGCTGCCTATAGCTGCACCATGATGCAATTTTTCGACTACTCAGTCTAGACCCTCCTCAGCGCCATTCACAATAAATTGTGGCACGGCTGGCATGTGCCTCTCTGTCCAGCCTGAACACGCCTTCAAGACTGGCCCCTTGTCTGATATAGCCTCGACAATCCTACAATAGCTTGGTATAAATCTTGGCCAGCGGACCGGTTACGGAGGGGCGGCCGAGAATAGTGACACTCCAACGGCAAACCTTCTATCCGCCTTCAACATTCGCATGGCCATGAGCCGGCATCGTAGACTTATGGAGCTTACCCAGAGTAAGTATGCAGTGACCAATCTGACAAGACCTTCATTTCACTGCTTACGCTCATGTGCATGGTCACACGCAGGAGGCATTCGCGGCCTTAGCGCCGCCAGCTTATCCTGGATGCCGTCGGGGTGCATGTATCACACTGCATTCTTGGAATGGCTTTGTTCTTGAATGCGTAACAGGATGTTGGGGCGGCCAGTGGCATGCCACACGGACAGACCACGGGAACGAAGTTTGTGACCTCGAGGGCGACCAATTTGCGCAGCATGTGTGGCCATTTTAAGAGACGGCAGCCTCGATTGCCTTGACTTGGCGTGCTTTGCGTCTGCATCACACTCACTCAATGGCAGGCGACCATCTTGCAGCACAGCAATCGGCGTGGGAACAACTTGGCAAGCGTGCATATGCAACGTGGCTCGGTTGCGCGTACTCTCTGCATGCTGACGCTTGTCTTCTTGGCACTCGACGCAGTCAGGCCCAGCCGTCGACTTTGATGTGCCGCGAGGCCTGGAGCAAAGGACGATGGCGTCACGGGACTGACGTGCTGGGCCCATTTGATGTGTGCTGTCCTTGAACGATCTCGGCAGCAGCCAGTTCGTCAAACATGGTTGATGGACAAAAAATGCATGTGCTGATTTCAAAGCAAGACAAGATACGGATGCATGTCGATGAAAGCCCGCATCGGTCAGGTCAATTTAGCAACGACGCGAATGTGCTGGACAGGAGATTACACGGAGTGGAAACAGAGCCCCGGTCGCCTTTTCGCTGTCGAGGCAACTCCTTTGGCCTGTTTGGGGCATTTGTGGGTCTCTGCCAAATGGCGCGTACCTTGTCAAACGTAGCGCGTGCCTGTCAAATAGAGCGCGTACCTGCCAAATGGAGATCACAGTCAGTGCCTGCCAAATAGAAAGCACAATATCTGTCAAATGGAGCGCGCAACGTATCTGCCTCACTTCATCACGACAATCGAACATTTGCCAGTCTCCACGTCCATTCAGCCTCCATGCAACTTAACGACTCAATGGTGCGGGTCTGCTTATGCTCTGCCCTGTCTTCAAGTCTCCTGTGGCTGGCAGTTTCGTTATGGCCGCAGGGACCATGGTTTCTTCGCGCTCCAGCTGATAGCCGTGCGTGGGAACGTGTTCACACTACGATGAGTGGCCGGGAGAGAGAGAGGCTGAGACAGCTGCATGCGCAGTTAATGCAGTAACGTCGGGAAGAAAAAAAAGGCCCAGAGACCAGGGTGGAGAGTGTGTGGGCAATCACTTCACTGGCTTTTGGCGATTGGATCGGGCCCGAAACGAGGCCACGACAGCCTGCATCAGCGTGTAGCGGCGGTGAGCTTGGTCACCGTCGTCCTCAACAGCCCGATCACAATGACCAGGAGGCGAAAGCAGCTCTTCCTTGATCATGTCTTGGGCATCTCTGCAAGCTGCCTTGCTGGCCCATTGTCCTTGATGGAAAAGTCGATTGGGACGTCCTAGTTGACGCTGGCATGACAAGCTCTGCTGTTCAGCCGTCGCAGACTCGGATTACGCAAAGGCGTAACGCCCACTCAGCAGACAGCGGTTCAGAGCCTGGTGTCAGGAGAACGCAAGTCAGGCGTACTTTGTGCTACTCATTTGACTATCCTCATTGGCCTGGACGTCTCTTGAAAAGAGCGAAACGCCACGCTACGGAAGCCCGCGGTGATGCCAAAAAGGAACAAACGGGCTCGAAGCCGTCGGGCTTTTCCACCAGGTTCGGGCAATTTCGCCCTTACTCAAACGCACGTGTGACTGACTCCCGGCAACGGGTCAGGCTCACAAACAGAAGTCGGTCACTTCGTAATGAGACCAAGAGCCTCTGCTCGCTGAGGCCAACGCAAGTGCATCGACCCTGACATGCACGAAATTCTCGGTTAAGACTAATTTCGCAAAACGTTTTGTCGTCCTCAGGGGATCGAATCGATTGGATATGTACTGTATGTACGTAGGCCATGGAAATCCTTACGTTGGTCTTTCCCACGTAGTACAAAGCATTGGTTTCACGCTGAACTCATTTCTTCACAGAACATTGCGTGGGCCCACCTAGGAAGTTCTGTCCGGATCCGGCAGTCTCGCGGCGCCTCCTATCTGACACATGAAAGTGTGTCAGGGCAATTGCTAATATGAATCAAGGATTGAATATTCGACGGTTGTACCTGAACGGGGAGAGACTGGAGAGCAGACGCAGTCGAGACTTACGCAAATCGCCCAGGGCACCACGATGCGCCAGCCCTCGACGACGGTGCAATACGCGGCTGATCTGCATCCCATAGCAATCGGGCAAACGTACACGGAGAACCTCAACCATTCATACTCCAATGACAGCCTTGACGGGCCCTGCGGCAGCGACACAAGACCTTTATCGAATCCACTTTCAAAGGCACGGGTGTGCGGAGCACTCTGCATGGGTACTACGACGAACCGCAGTGCTCGATCGCTGTTGGGCCTTCTCCACCACGCTCTATCAGCACGGGTGAAAAGACGCCGTAGGACTTGTTCTGCAACTGCTCGAGTAGCGCGTGTCTGCCTGCTATCCGTCCTGGGACCCATGGACTTGTTCACACCCTCCTGGCTGTGCCGGGTCCCTCTCTCGGCCGTGGTGACAGGGGATGCCACACTGTCTCCTAGGCGTAGATTGTTCGAAGCCAGCCTGGTCGGGCCGAAGCCACAGGGTCCTCGGAGTGCATGTGCAGCAAATAGGATGGGAGAGCGCGAAATGGCGAACGCCAGAAGCGAAAGCATGTGATGCTCTCTTCGAATGCTTCGCTGAAGCGCTGCTAGCAGGCGACTATGACAAGACTGTCCAGGGCGAGAGCGGCTCGGCTCGTCCCGACCATTATTTCCGCGTTAAAGGCGCTGGAAATGGGATATCTGGTCTGACGGGGAACCATCTGAGGGGGGGGATGACGGATGAAACCGAACACCTAGCGATGGAGAACTGCGGAAATGGCCCAGCACCTTTTCACCTTGTCGCACGTAGATGCACTGCGTGCTCTCTCATCTGCTTCTACATAGTCCGGAGTACAGGACGAGGTACGGTCCCGCGTCAGTGGTGGATCGTCCATGTTCGAGGACCAAACACGACTTGCAAACGTTTCGAATCCTCGTCCCTTCCTTCCGTTGCCTCCGTCGACGAAAGAGAGAGCACAAGTATCCGTGGCCCGTCCCAAAGCGATACTTCGCTCAACAGTCACGAAATCGTATGCACGTGAGGGGTACACACCATGGGGTATTTGATGCAATCAATTGCTCAGCTCAGGTCGTGCGCGGCGGTGCACCAGATCGCCCTGATCCCAGCACATCTGGCCCATAGAAGGCCGGATTAAAGGCTACACGGAGTCGTGCGTGCCGAGCTGCTCGACTCGCCGCGTGCGTCATTCATGTACGGCTTGGGTATCTTGTGCGCGTCGCAATGGAAAAAAATTTCCGGCGTGTCAAAATACCGAGTGGAAGGTCGATGGCACCGTGGATCGGCAGATGCCATGCAATAACACTCTAGACGCAGCAAGTGTGCACTCGTCCACCTTGGCTCGAGCCGAGACCATGTTGTGATATTCACGGTCGCTGGGCTCTGGTCGTTCATCTCTCTCTGTTCCTTGCTGCCAAAACTCGCTTCGCTGGGAAAAGACTTGTTGACATTTGATCCGTCTTTTGTCACGGCCCACTTACTTACCTTGGCTCCCAATGTTGGCACCAGGCAGGAAGATGTACATGGATTGCATTGTCTCGCAGTTGCCGTCGGAGGCGCGGTCGGGATCGAGGGATCGACGAGTAGCGTCGCTCAAGCCCCAAATGCTCGGGGACCACAGAATCGGTGAGAGATCTCTTGTCTCTCTTCCTCTCTCTACCAGAAGATTCTGGACCGTTCGTCGGTGTGCTCAAGAGTGTGTCTGCTGGATCAACTTCAGCTGATGAACGGCCTCCGTATCTTCGCGCCAATGAGAGACACAGTCCAGGTTTGGCGCCTGTCGATTGAGAAGAATATGATTCGCCCACCAGTAAGAACCCCTGCCGTTGGGAGATGGACATTTCGACACAGTCGTACATACCCAACCTTGTATGTGAGGTTGCACACGGATCGGATCCGACATGATTCACAACACGTCCGCTCGATAAGGTCGCAACCGCTCCATTTCCTGACGAAACTGCATCACGTCGTTGAACAAAAGATTGGATGAAGAACGTCAGCGCAGATCAGCTGCTGTCATTTGATGTCGTGCCGCTCAACAAGCAGTGTCGCAGCCGGTGGGTATCACAGAGCTCCGCTTCTCCCTTGGCACTGTCCTCGTGGTTCTTCCTTGATCTTGCGTCGTCTTCGTCCGCCGGAGACGAGCCACGATGGCACCGCGCCGTTGGATGTCATTCAGTGCGTGCGATGTTGAAAAAGACACCGTGTTTGCGACGGTGCCTCTGGTGTGTGTGTGTGTGTGTGTGTGTGTGTGTGATGTGCTCTCGCTGGACACGATACACGATGGATGGTGCCAGTCACAACGCAGCCCATCCATCTGATATCGGTCAGCAGCTTCAAGCACTTTGCCTGCCGGCAGGCACTGCTACGGAGGCCCTCCTCATCCTGTTTTCACTCGCTTTTCTCCCCCACCCCCAAGTCTTTCGCCGAACCGAATCATATGCTTGCCCCCCATCCGCGGGCTGACAGGCAGACAACCACAATACTGCAACGTCTACTGAACAAGATGATACATCATGATGCAGAAGCGCTTTCTAGCGCGGGTGGCAAACCCCACCCCGTCAAAGGGTCCCTTCTCCTCATATCAAGCGCACTCTGGCCGGTTATTGATCGGCGTTGGGGGCGCCAGGCACCTACCTGTGCACGCACGCGGCTGGTGCGTGTGGTTCTGTCTGTTGGAGGCCAAGGACGAGAAGGTCAGTCGGCAGGAGACGCTGACCCCCAAGGGTAAGCGTGACTGCATAGCTGACCTCCAGATGAGGCCATTGTACGCCCGAATAAGATGCTCCTTCCTCTTTCCCACACATCTCCTGTTGGGTCCAGAGTGTCCAGACCCTATTCTGGTGACATTTTGGCCGGAGAGGCACGGTGGCCGGGCGACAAGAAAGGCCGCAAGCATTATTAATTTCTCACATTAATGGCCAGGAACTTTCCATGGAAATAAGACAGCAGTAGTTGTTGCGGCAAAACCAAGCCACGGGGCTGCCATTTGGATATCTTGCCTTGCAACGTCAGAATCAGACATAACTGAAAGACGTTTTGGCATTGTCCGGCCCGACATGAATATCCACCATAGGGTAGGCGAAAGTTGGCTGGGCCTACACTTTGTCCTTTTGAAAATACGATCTCCCCCTTTGAGCTTCTTGCAGCAGTGTGACAATAATCATGTGGCCAGAGACGGATAATTGTTTTGTCATCTTGCCTGTCGAAGAGGCGCGCAATCTTCCAACAAATCGAGGCATTTTGCCCAGACCACAATAACCTCCCGTGATGCGATGGAACGACGATATGAGTAATCCACCTTCGAGATAAAATTTTGCAATAGTGTAGAGGTATCTGCGTGATTACAGCTGGAAGATGTTTGACTATCTCACCTTGTCAAAAGGACGTGCATTGTCACATTAACTGGAAGTATCTTGTCCAGACTACGCCAAGTTTTCGTGATGGAAAGACGTTTGTCAAGCTTTAGAGTGTAATAGAGAGTCCTGGAAGTGTGTAATCTGTCACCACAACTTTAATGGGCCATGTTGATTTATTTGACTGATAAGAGGCTTTAGGGTAAGATCGTGCCACCTCGACGCAGTGAAGCCACTCTCCAAGCGCCGTTCAAAGTACGCTCCCATGAGATTTCCATCCAAAGAAACTGCTATCCTCCTCCTTCTCGGTAGCAAACATCATAGCGAAGCAGCATTATATAAAGGCTTTTGGCATATGGTGATGCACTGGACTAGTGACGATGATCGTACCGAGCTTGTATCATTTGCTCAGCAAGTCAGGCCTGACAAAGGTTTGACATGAGAAGTGCGTGAGAGCCTCACGCTTCTCAATGACGGCTCCGATCACGCCCTCAATCGTTCTGTCGGCACCAGCTGCATTTTTTTTTTGTTGCTCGACGCAATTGGGTGGCGCATTTAGCCCAACTCGTGTCTACGACCGCCGTAGCCGTATTCTTCCATGCCCTGCGAAAGAACATGCGCGGGGCCAAGGGCACCCGGTCCAGTACCTGGCGCATAAGGCTTACCCTGTGCTGGATCATCACCACCACCAGCAGCCCCCAACATAGAGGGCGGCGGCGGCTGCTGCTGCTGCTGCGGATGCTGCTGGCCGGAAGGGGAAGTTCCACTAGGGTTCGTCCACACATGCGGCGCGGTATTGGCAGTCAAATAGCTCATCCGAGGATCCGACGTATGCGACAACGAAGAGTGCGATTGAAAATCGAATCCTTGGCCGTACGGATGCAGGCTTGTGGCAGGAGGTGTTGTCGGCTGCGGATTTTGGACATATCCCTGGAGAGCTGGCGGAGTGGCCCCCAGCTTGGGATCGTAGTAAGACTGGGCAATGCCGGGGCTCGGAGCAACATTCGGCTGCATCGGAGATTGCACGGAAGCTTGTGATGCTTTGTTCCTTGTCCTCCGACGGAGACAGAAGAACAGGACCGCAAAACCGACAGTAATGGCTGCGACGCCGCCGACAACGCCGCCGACAATGCCACCGACTGGAGTTTTGCTTCCACCACCGTCTCCGCTAGCCAATGCTGTTGCAGATTGGCTGACCTTGACTTCTGGGACGGAGGGAGAGGTGGTCGACAAAGAGGCCAACAAAGTGGTCGACGAGGTGTCATCTGCAGGAATTATAATGGTACGGACATCTCGTGCGTCCCCTTGTCCTCTGTATCTGGTATTGATATGATATGAATCGGGGCTAACAGCGCAGTTCCAGCCACTGATGCCATTGGGAAAATCAACGATGCCGCAGTATGGCCACCTGCGGTTCGTGCTTGAGACAAGATTCAGCCGAGGAACGAAAGGGCTTCAAATACAAAGCAGGATACAGAACATACCACTTGGCGATGTTTTCGTCTCCGAGGCAGCGCGCATCGCAAGCTGCCAGTGAGGCTGAGGGATAACAAGATCTAAACAGGAATGGCTCCTGAGAATACTTGTCGAAACAAAATATGCGGCCTTCAGCAGTCTTCTGTGGAAGCACCAAGGCACACGTTGAGGTCGTCAGGCACGAGTATGGCAACGAGTAATTGGCTGAAATCCACCCGCAAATGTTATCCGGCGCCACTAGAGCCGTGACTCCCGCGGGTAGTGAACGCAGGGAACGTCTGAAGTTGTGATGGCCATCTTGACGATTGTCCAATCGTGGAGGAGGCGTGGGTTTGGGGGAGACGCCATCGTCAGCAAGTTTGACAGCGGCCGTAGCTCCTGCCAGAAGAGGAAACAAATCGTGGCCCCGGACGGTGATGGAAACAGCCGCGAGGGAAGTCAGTAACGCGAGGTTCATTTTCATGGCGAACGTTTGTTGACGGTTGCGATACAATTGATGGGGCCGACGCTCGAATGGAAGAAAAGCTCGGGCACAAGTTTGCAGACACAATCGGCAACTCGCGTGGTGAGTCGAAGAAGCGCCAATGTCGAGGACAGCTCAGGCATTGCCGTGAGCTTGGGAAATAAGAACGAGGCTCCCTCCAAGGCGCCTAAGCTCAACGAGCTGGCATCTCCAATGCACCCTGCCCCGTTTATCATCAATGGTCCAATTTCGCAGTAAGCCCCAAGGACTTGCGAGAAGCCACCCCAGGTGTTCTTGACTGTGCTCTTTGGCCCCCAAGCATCATTGCCACAATCAAGCAAGGTGGGATGCAAGAAGGACAGGGCTTGACAGGAGCCAAGACGGGACAGCGATTCCACACTTTCGAAAGAGGATTATGGCTTGCAGGAGCTGAAAGAAGCGCAACACCGCGAAGCCTGAGAAGGCAGTACGGCGCAGGGGGCCTGGGGCTGCCCAACAATATCTTTTTCTGCTTTTACGCCTCCTCCGTCTCTCGGTCGCCCTTTACTAAATGTCTCATGCGGCCGACGGAGTGTCGGGTGCGTGAGGGGTGCTGGGCGGCGCGGTCTCGTCATCCGCGATGCATGCACGAGACGCAAAGGCGTCTGGGCGTCAGAAGCGAAAGAGCTTTGTGACACCTAGCAAGCCGCTTCTTTGTGGCGGTCAAGTTCCGGAATACTGAAGGGAAGCCGAACGTCGTCGAGGATGGGAACAAAATCTTGCTGTCGTCGGGCACATGGGTTGCGGCTGACAGGCCCGGCCAGGCCAGACCACACGCAAGGTCATCGTTTTTCTTGCCGTGGTACATCTTGATACCCTTGTCACTTGTCCTGTCTACCAGGTTTAATCTCTCCCTTGGTAGGTGCAAAACTAATAGTTCTGCAGCAAGAAGCGGGAGGGCAGCTGCGTGATTGGCCAACGACGATGTTTGTTTTCTCACCTGCAGCAACGTACTGTGCTGCAGGACGGCGCAGCTCTTGGACGGCGTGATTTGGTCCCCCAGGCAGGCATTGTTTCTAATAATAGGGGTTTGAGGGAGAATCAGATAGAGTCACGTTGGTAAGTTCGAAAATAGAAGTCCGAACTCATAAAAGTCAGAGCTGGCGTGGCCGATAGCCGCATGCATGGTGATGTGATGAAGATGATGATCGCAGGTGGGTCAGAATGTGAGGCACATCAGGTCTTACACTGCAAATGCCC
>JAPFUF010000330.1:0-12764 GCA_030780645.1 Aschersonia sp. MBC 508 | reverse complement strand
CCCCTCCCTCCTCCAAAGCGAAATCGGCCCTACAAAGGCATGTACTGTGGTATGTAGTATGTGGTAGCCGGTGTCTTTATCCCTGCGAGACCGTCTGTGTCCCTCTCCGCTCCGCCGGTCCGGTACTTCCTGGTTCCTACCCAGCCGCCCTCGTCGGGCGAGTGTTGTTTCTGCTCTTGCCGCCGCTGCCGCTGCTGTTTCTTCTCGGGGTGACAAGACCAAGCTGTGGGAGAGGAGAAGTGAGAGTCTGGGGTATCTTGCGCCGCTGGCTGGCTGGCTGGATCAGAGACAACATCTCGGATGTGAATCGCTTTTCGATGAGACTTTTCTTTTTCCTCATCATGCCTAGTGGTAGGACAGTGCCAGAGCTCTGGGATCTGGGGGACGGGCAAGTGGGAAGGGGAGGGAAGGGGGGGGAGGAGGCGGAGGAGTAGGCAGTCAGTCAGTCTTGTGCCGCGGTGGTACACGCGGACCCGGCGAGACAGCGTGTGAGAGAGAGGCAAACGGGGAGGGCGTAGATCTATGTCGATTGGGCTGCCATGGCCTGCCTTGAGTACGAAGTTGGGCAATGGTCTTGTTGGGCACTTTGGATTGTTGTTGTTTGAGAAAGCAGCAAGGACACATGCTCATGAGGGATGGCAATGCTCGGGTTGGCGTGTAGCTCGATCCTGGTGAATCGATATCCGGGAGCTGTTGCTGCGGGCTGCGCTGGATGCTGCTCTGGGCCGGAGGGCGGCGCGGTCTTGAAGGCATAGGTTAGTTCTTTTCTTCTGGTGCTGGGGACTTGTCGGCGGGGTTCGAGTCTAGAAAGGCAGAGAGAATCGATATGTATTCTTCAGAGGAAGCGTGATTGATGGAGGACTGTCCTCGCAGTGTATTGAGCTAGGGTCTGCGCATCACTGGTAGAACCAAACGATGTCAGCCTGGCAGACATGCCTGTACATTGGTTCTGATGGCATGGCTTCTGGTGGAAAGGCTGGCTGATGTTGGGGGAGTGCTGACGAGGCTCGACGGTATTGAAGAGGCTCGACGGTACCGAAGAAACTGGAGCGTATTGTCAAGACTGGAGCGTCTCGCCGAGTCTGGAGAGCATTCACGGAACCGGAGCGTGCTGGGATTGCTCTGATCTTGATTGACAGACTTTTCGAGTGGCCTGCGAGACTTTGCCAGTCGGTACAAACCAGCTGTGCACAAATCCATGGCCATCGTCATCTGGCGATGCCTGCTGAGAAGCACCATCATCATCATCATCATCATCATCATCTCCATCATCTCTGGCAGAAAAGGACAACCGCTCTGTTGAGACACTGGCCAGACAGAAGCACTTTGCGGAAAAAAGGGACACGACACGGGCCTCTCTTCCCTGCACATGTCGGCGAGACGTTAGAACCCAGCAAGCGTGATAGAAGGCCTTGACGTGTCATGGAGTGTAGCGGGATTATGTGCTGGTGGACAACCCGGCCAGCTGGCAGTCACTTTGCTCAAGGGAACACAACGTCTGAGAATTGGGGAAAACTGTAAAGACTTTGATAGACCTGCGAAAGTGCGTGTTGCTTTCCCTCCTGTGCTTGTGCAGCTGATGTTCACACAAAGGTCTCGGGCTTCTTTATTTTGCGATTTTTGCCTCCGGCGGCGCTGCTGCCGCGAGCTGGGCCTCGCTGCGCTCGAAGGCTGACCACGTGTTGGAAGCAGGGCTTGTAAACACTGGAAACTCTTTCCGGCGCGAGGGAGGACTGTATGAAGACTTCTGCTGCCGCGGTGTAATAGTCTCAGGAGCGCGTCGTTTACAGTCTCACGGGGTCCCTTTGACGCCAGTTGACGACATGATCCGGAACCTGGGCTTGGATTTGCGCTCGTACCCATACGCCATGACCAGCTTGGGGTAAACTCGCCTTCGGCTGCTGACTGACCAGCCTCTGTGGACGGCTATTCCCCCTTGAACGCGTTGGCTGGCTTTACGAAAGCGTTTTGTCTCCCATGTGTACAAGAGCATCAATTGCCGAGTGTAGATTGCGGTTCCGGAAAGCTTAGAGGCTTGGGTGACGGAGAGGTGTCGTAAATAGAAAACGAAAGGATGAGCCACGGAGAAATGTACAGAGGCCTGAGTAGCGGTGCCAGCTGAGCGAAATGGCGACCCTTTTCTTGGTCGTACGCTGTTGCACGGATCAAGTCCTGGACGCAGATGTGTAGATGCTTCTTGCACAAGTACAGCGCGCGGCACAAGAAGAGCCACATCATTGCCGCGGCAGGGAGATGCCCTGGTCGCTTCACCGCCAGTGCTTGCGCGTGTCTTCACTCTGGCGCCATCGGCAGGGCGAGTGCGGCGGAAGAGCAGAAGACTGCTGTCATTTATGCGCTCCCCGGATCAGCAACAACAACTGACACTCACGAAGACGGACGCAAACCTCTTCATTCTCAGCTGCAGCACGGCATCACGCCGGCCTAGGTATCTCCTGCCAGGTCCGTAGGTTGCTGTCACTGCACAGGGCTGATGGACAGTCTGCTGTGTCTTGCTTGCTTGTCGAGCAAACATATCGGGTGCTGCACCATTTATACATATCCAGCAGGACTGATGACTCCTCAAAGATCTGACGAGAAATACATATCCAGCCAGGACTGATGCCTCCGCAAAGATCTGACGAGAATCAGCACGAGACTTTCGCAGGGAGAGACTGGCTGGCCCAAGTGTACGAGAGGGACAGGTGTTTGCCTACCGAGCCGTCGGGGATGCCAGCTGGTCCACGGAGCTGCTAAAACTACCACATGCCACAATAGCTTGCGCGCAACGTCTCAATGAATGCCACCTCTCCTCATCAGGAGGCAAACTTCATCCAAACTGGGTAGCGGGTAGTGTGAAGAAAAACAAGGTGATGAGTCGACCGTTACCCTTGTCAAAAGGGGGAGTGTCTGCTCCAAGTGCCTGAAAAGTTTTCCTAAACGAGCCAGCTGCGTGGACGACGCTGGAGAGCGGTCAAGTGAGCCGCGGCTTCCGTGGACATGGAGCTGGCTAGCGATGTCCAGTGACCGCAGACCTCGCAGACCGCTGCGTGGTTCGTTCGTGACCACGCCATGCCTTACCATGCCATGATGCTTGATGATATTCTCGTGCCGGGAGTCTACTGCACAGTTGAGTACTGGACCACTGTGAGGAAGAAAGGATTGCCCTGGTCGTCGAGGCTGTTGTCGAGTTTAGGGACTTGGTAGCATTATGGTGGTGGGACGTGATATGACTGATAGGCACCACCGCCGCTCAATTCCCATGGGGAAAACCGCTCAGGACGAGGGGAAATCATTGCATTTTGTTCCACGATGGCACAGATAGATAATGGGCAGCTTCGTGACAAGGCCTCGCGGTCACTGTGCAAGCCGTAGACCTGGGGTGCTTAGGGTAGCTGTTGTTTGGGAGGCGGACGGCTCTCACGGGCACGGGTCATTGGACATTGATGGCTTGGCTGAGAAATTTGTCTTGGCCGAACCTTAGTCACCCTATTTCTTTTGTAGCGATACCAAGTCGCTGAGTCCACTTCCATCATTGTCGGTTTGACTGTCACATTTATCGAGGAGAAGGTGGTGGCCGTTGCAGATCCGCCACCAGATCGTCGTGGGGTGAAAGAGAACAATCTCAAAAGATAAATGATTGAACCGGAAGAAATTTTCCTCAAGTGCTAGAGGAGGTGCAGTACAAGTGTTTCTAATTTCTAACACATATGCGGGTAACAAAGTATGGAGCGAAATGCTATCAAGGTAATCCCATCGTGCAAATTGTCCAAACCAGAGTCGCTGATCATCGCTCGTCCAATCTTAGTCACTTCATGCCCATACGCTTTTCAGTCCTCGAATGGCAACCATGGCTCCCCAGGCGCCCGGGTCGGGAGGGAGCTCCCGCCCATCGTCCGAGCCCGGTCCAACATAAGTAGCTCTCCCCAGCCTGGGCTTCATCCTCTTCGTCGCTTCGGCCCCGTCCACCGCAGCCTGGACCCCTTTGCTGAAACCCTCCTTGCTCATGGTATCCGCAAACGGAATCAAAGTGTCCATGACGGTACGGTCCCCCTTTTGCGCGGGCGTATATCTTTTCAGACTCTCCAGCGCTGCAGAAAGGGCCTTGGCCCAGAGCGCAGTCGGAGACTCCGTGTTCGCAACACTAATGTTCGCCTCGACCGCATTGCGCAGCGAGACGAAGAAAATGCCGAGGATACCGCCTAGCGTGCCGCCCATCTTACTCTCCACGATATCTTCCAGTTCGACAAGTACTTTGACGACGGAGCCTGATGCCGCTAGACCTTGGTCAAGTGCCGCAAGCAAGCTCGTGGCCCCTGTCTTGAGCGTCTCACCGCAGTCGCCGTCGCCCATCACGGTATCCCACTTCGTCAAATCAGGCTCCGCGTCTACCAGCTGCGTGCACGCACTACGCAACATGTTTTCCAGGAACGCGGGATCAACCTTGAGATCACACGCGTCGTCGACGAGCTTTGGCTCTTCGGGAGTAGCTTGGACCAGTTGTGCTTTTCGGCTGCGTCGATTGCCGCTTTGTGAACCGGCCATGGACTCCCAGTAAGTGTTTGTCTTGACGTCAAAAAATGCCTTGATCTCTTCGGCAGTGTATTTGCAGGTTTTGGCCGCGGCCGTGACGTTGATGACAGAGACGGAGAACGCAGGCGCGTTGAGAGAGGTTTCAAGAAAGCCGGCACAAGTGCGGACGGGCTGTATCTTCCAGTCGTGATCCAGTTGCTCGAGCAATTCGTCGACGAGAGCGCCCATTTCAAGATGGGACATGCCGCCAAAGTTGCTGACCAGTAGGATGATCTCGTCGCCGGGAGCAAATTTGACGTAGGATCGCTCAGCATCGTTCTCGTCCAGACAATGCGTAAGGACTTGTTTGATGAGCTCAGATGGGGACGGAGCGGGAGATAGCTTCTTGTATCCAGGCTCGTTGTGCGGGCCGGTGCCGATCTCGACCTCGTCGTCATTCAGCATGCCGTGCTCCGCTCGCCCCGGGACGTGACAGTGGTCCAGTGTGGCTGCGATGGAGACAATCTGTTGCGAAAAGGCCACCCCGAGATCGTACACGTCGTCGAGGGAGCCGCCTGCACCAGCTGCACCGCCCATGACCTTGAGCACGGCAATCTGACCGGCCAAGCCTCGTCGACCGACGAGGCTGCCCTTCTTGCCGACGGATACGTCGTCGCCACAAATGATCATGCGACAGTTGTGTCCCCGCGCATTGGCCTTTTCGTTGGCGAGACCGAAATGCAAGCAGTCTCCCGTGTAGTTGGTGATTACGAGAATGGTGCCCTTGTCGCTGGGCACGGCTTCGACCCCAGCGACGATCTGCTTGGTGCTGGGGCTGGCGAAAATGTCTCCCTGGACGGAAGCCGTGAGCATGTTACTGCCGACGTAGCCTGTCCATGCCGGCTCGTGGCCGGAGCCGCCGCCACTGATGAGGCTGACTTTGCTCCTATCGTATGTCGTGTCGTAGACTACGCGGTTGGCCTCATCGAGGCTCAAGCTGGGGTTATAGGCAATTATGCCCTTGAGGGCCTTGTTGACGAGCCCATCTGGCGAGTTGAAAAGGTGACGTTTCGACATGGCTCTTGCTCAAGTTGTCGTTCGCGATTTCAACAGAAATCCGAGTTGATGGCTCAATTGAACGTATACCAAAAGAAAAGTTGAAAGGGCTTGAGCATTCATGCCAGACTGATGTGCAGGTAGGCCAGAAGGGAAAATTAAAAGAGAACGAGGAGGAGATGGGACGGCTGTTGGCGTCTCGGAGCTCGTCGCGATTAGGAAAGCGCGGCCACGGTTCTTTCCCACTGGGCGCGCGCGCAGCTGGTAGCTTTTGAGAATCAGAACGTCGCTCGTCCAGTGTCTGCTTCGGGTCAATGACTATCTCGCCGGCCGCAAACACTCGGTGACAAGCTGCTGCCAAGACGGTACGCATCTACAAGGGACCCCGCATCGACTGTCGGAACCCCTCACTCTTGCGGCCTGCTTGTTCCCATGACACGGCTTTTTTCTTGTGTTTCCCCAGCTTTCTTCGGAGACCCAGCGGCCGGATTTCCTCATTCAGGCATCCGTTCCCCACGTCGCCTCCGGACCTGTCGTTAAACCGAGTCCTCCAGACCCGTCGTCGCGGAAAAAAAAGGTACGTACAGGGGACAAGGTTTCGACGAGGCAACTAGTTTCGCTTTAGGTTTAATCAGGGTCGAGATTTTCTCCCCAAACGTACGTGGTGGCGATGGCGATTTGCGATGCCGGATGCCGGAGGACGAATGTAGTGGTGGTGGGGGAGGAGAGGGGAACAGCAAACGTGAAGGGTGTCTAATGGCTGCTGTGTGCCGTCACCCGCTGGAACACTTTATTTTTCAATGCTCTGCGCTTTGTGTTTGCTTTTCAATCCGCTTGGAGCTTGTTCACTACTTCCTTCTCACAAAACACGAGGTTATCTTGACAGGGACCCCATTTACCTGTCTCAGCACGATGGCACCCACATGGAGAGTCGCCATGGGCTGCGATGTAAGTGGGAGAGAGAGCAATGCGCAGACTGCCTGGGATCGAGTAACTGACCTGAAGCGACAGGAAGCTGGAGTATCATACAAAGACGCCATCAAGCGAGACTTTGAATCCGATAGCCGCGTCAGCGAAATCATCGATGTCGGCTCCAAAGAAAACACAGACAAGACAGCTTACCCGCTGCGCGCCGCGGCGGCCGCTCGTCTCGTGGCGGAGGGCAAAGCCGACCGCGCGCTCCTCATATGCGGAACGGGCCTCGGTGTGGCCATTGCCGCGAACAAGATTAAGGGGATCCGCGCCGTGACAGCCCACGACAGCTTCAGCGTGGAGCGCAGCGTGCTCAGCAACAACGCTCAGGTTCTGTGCATGGGTGAGCGCGTGGTTGGGCTGGAGCTGGCCCGACGACTGGCCAAGGAATGGCTCGGCTACGAGTTCGACACGACGAGCGCCAGTGCCAAGAAGGTCGATGAAATCAGCAACCTCGAGGCCGAGGCGTAGAGTGTGTGAGGGGGAATTGGGACATGTTGCATCACAAGAGCGGGTTTCGATAAAAAACAAAAGACGATTGTAGAACGAAGCACGTAGTAATCTTTGCCCTCATTCTACGATCGGACTCATCCTCCAACGGGGACAGATCTGGCAGCTATACTTTGCCGTACAGCGAAACGCCGAACCTGCCTTGCCCGCCCGCCGATAGTCAGGCCAGGGGTGCTCTCGTTGCAGGCTATGTCCGATAATGCGCAGACAGCTCTGGAGCGGCAGTGCGAGGAGTCTGCTGCCTCGCCCGACGCGTCTCGTGATCCCCGGGAGTAGTTGCCATCGCGATTCTGCGCAGAAGCTCGGTGGCCGGTTTTCCTAAATCGGCAAAGACCCTCGAGACGCTGGCGTCCCCTCCGCCCCTCTCTTTCGCCCCCTCAGGCATCAAGTCCTGGACCATGCTTCGAGACCCCTGCCGCGTCTTCACGACGATTACGGCAACGAGCTGTGCAAGCTAAGGGCGGGTCGAGCTCGTCCAGAGCTTTACAGCAAATCTGTCACGCGCTGCTACGTTTTGCTTGCTGTTTTTGTGTTTTTTCTTGAAACACCTGCCAAAAAAAAAAAAAAAAAGAAAAAGAAAAAAAGTGGAAAAGAAAAAAGAGAAGCAATTCGCTCGGGCTAGAAGCTCTTCGCCTGTCAGCTAGCGAACGACAATTGACCAGAGACCATGGCTCTTTCTACGAAGAACAGACGGCTGATTGGCCTCTCGACAAAAATGTACTTTTCGCTGGCCAAAAACAGGCAGGTCTTGTCGGGCTTCCTCGAGCATCTGTCGCGAGTACCGCCAGCCTCACTCAGCAATGTCGACATTTTTTTCATCCCTGATTTTGTCAGCCTCGGCGAGACGGCTCAGCAGCTCGAGACAGCAGGTGTCCCCGTGTGGCCCGGCGCGCAGGACTGCCACTGGGAAGACAGCGGCGCCTTCACCGGCGAAGTCAGCCCCCAGGTGCTCCAGGAGGTGGGCGTCCGCATCGTCGAGGTCGGACATGCGGAGCGGAGGCGCCTGTTTGGCGAGACGGACGCGACCGTAGCCAAGAAGGCGGAGGCCGTGTGCAGAAACGGCATGGTTCCGCTCGTGTGCATCGGCGAGCAGACGGCGGGCGGTGACGTGCGTGTCGCGGTGGACGAGTGCAGGACGCAAGTTGAGGCTGTCATGGCGGGCGTGTCGGCGGACGCAGAAGTCGCGTTGGCGTACGAGCCCGTCTGGGCCATCGGCGCGAGCGAGCCGGCGGGGGAGGGACACATTCTCGACGTGGTGGAGGGTATTCGACAGCTCGAGTGCGTCAAGTCAAGAAGGGGCACGACGAGGATTGTCTATGGTGGCAGCGCAGGGCCGGGACTGTACGAGCGCCTCAAGACGGGACTCGACGGCTTGTTCCTCGGTCGATTCGGACACGACCCGGAGAGGTTTGTGAAGACGATTCGGGAAGTTGCTGAGGCATGATGTTGCCGTTCAAGATACGAAAAGCAAGACGATTTCATGGTTTCCTCTCCTTCTCCGGCACGTCCTGGGCTGGCATGTCACTGTTTACATGACCTGACAATCATGTGTCGCCAGTGTCGTCAAAGCCCGCTCAGGGTTTCTGCCTGGCGGCTGGCATTTTTCGTCGGTGTTCATCAGAGGACCTACTGTCTGCCAGCCTCGGAACCTGATCCTCAGGCGCCGTCCTGCCACCCTGTCACGCACACACACACACGCGCGCGCGCGCGCGCGTCTTGACGTCTTGCTCACCTGGTTACGGACGCTGCCGGAGTCGATGCCCTAGGACAATACACTACATGTCTGCAGTCGTAGAGACGCGCAAACACTGTCTGCCGCCTGCGCCGTCTCGCGGCCCATCGGGCCCGATCGGAAACAAAGCTCCGCAATAGCTTCACAACTGCAACGCCATGATTCGCCACAGTGCAACCTGCCCCTCCCAAGGTCCATGACTCGGAGCTACCAGCTGCAGCTAGACCGGTAATTCTTCCCAACGTCCATCAAGGAGCACAGTGCTCCGTATCCAACCACGACGCCAAAGGAATTCTGTTCGCGGAATGACACGCCATGTCATTGAAAGAGGGGAAAAGTACGTAGGTAAAATACGTCGAATTTGCATCATAGAGCACGGATCCGGATAGTTGACCATTTCGTAACCACTCCCAACCCACAGTAGCGCCGACTGCGGAAGTAGAAATGAACCACCTTTTCTCTTCCCAACGGATGGTCGTTTATTTACCCCGCCAAAAGAGGACGGTGCTTCATATAAAACCCCGCACCTCACCCCTCCTCGAGGCCAGACAAACCATTGCTCTTGCAACGGCACTCACCCACTCGCAACATACTCTTCAAAAAACACCAAGCAGTAGCCCAACGTGCCAACAACTCCGTCTGTACAACCCATCTTCCATCATGTGATTGTTGCTACAAGGTAGATCGATGGACTAACAGAGGGGCCTCACAGAAAGCTCTTGCTCCAATTCGGTACATAGGAAACCCCAATCATGGCTTCCTTGCGCGGTATTGCATCCAATCATGATCACTTGTCTACAGCTTCAGGTAATGTTTGCTGCATGAGCCGGTGCCCACCCCTCTTCCGTCTGTTCCCTCCGTCTCCCCTGCTCCTTGCGCTCTGTCACAGGTGCCCGGGGAGCAGCAAGAGAAGAAAGGTTCAGTGGATCATGGGGGGTGTGGCTGAGATTATACGGCCCTGAACTTGATCTGGATAATACCAGCGAAAGGATCATGCTCGTTCCTTCTCTCCCTTTGCCGGCACTGGCAAGACTAACTTGCGCAGATACCCTCAATATCACCTTTCCCATACCCTCGCTGCCATCATGAGTCCCCCAGCTGCCGTCTCTCCTAC
The DNA here is from genome assembly GCA_030780645.1 of Aschersonia sp. MBC 508. NCBI lineage: Eukaryota > Fungi > Ascomycota > Sordariomycetes > Hypocreales > Clavicipitaceae > Aschersonia > Aschersonia sp. MBC 508. Next base: position 2,871 of record JAPFUF010000330.1, on the reverse strand, counting down.
CTTTCAGGGCGCTGAGCTCGCAACAACCGCAACGGCCACCAAAGCGTCCAAGGTTGGCCTCAATGGCGAGTCCAAGGTGCAGTCGGGGCAGAGCATCGACGAAATGATGGGCCGATGGGACAACTTCAAGTTTGCGCCCATCCGCGAGAGCCAAGTTTCTCGCGCCATGACCCGTCGCTACTTCCAGGATCTCGACACCTACGCCGAGTCGGACATTGTCATTGTCGGTGCTGGATCCTGCGGCCTCAGTGCCGCCTACGTCCTCGGCAAGCACCGGCCCGACCTCAAGATCTGCATCATCGAGGCATCCGTCTCTCCCGGGGGAGGTGCCTGGCTCGGCGGGCAGCTGTTCTCTGCCATGGTGATGCGCAAGCCCGCTGATGCCTTTCTCCGCGAGATTGGCGTGCCCTACGATGACGAGGGCAACTACGTCGTCGTCAAGCACGCTGCGCTCTTCACGTCCACCATCATGTCCAAGGTGCTGGCGCTGCCCAACGTCAAGATGTTCAACGCAACCTGCGTCGAGGACCTCATCACGCGTCCGGACGAGGACGGCGTGCGCATCTCGGGCGTCGTCACCAACTGGACCCTCGTGTCGATGCACCACGACGACCAGTCCTGCATGGACCCCAACACGATCAACGCGCCGCTTGTCATCTCTACCACCGGCCACGACGGGCCCATGGGGGCATTCTCGGTGAAGCGTCTTGTGAGCATGCAGCGCATCGAAAAGCTCGGCGGCATGCGCGGCCTCGACATGAACTCGGCCGAAGACGCCATCGTCAAGAATACGCGCGAGATTGTCCCCGGGCTCATTGTCGGCGGCATGGAACTATCCGAGGTGGACGGTGCCAACCGCATGGGTAAGAGTGCTTCCCCCATAAACTGTGCCGCTTGACTTGTGAAAAGGTCTCTGACATTTGGTGCCGAAATTAAAGGCCCGACTTTCGGTGCCATGGCTCTCAGTGGTCTCAAGGCTGCCGAGGAAGCTCTCAAGGTTTTTGATCTTCGTGCCAAGCAGAACGCAATCTAGGTCTAGTGCACGATGCGCTCACGCATGAAAGTATTGCTGAAGACGTGCTCTCTTGCGCGCTGGCGCACGCACGCGTGGGCTTGTGAAGAAAACTCGCTGTATCTACTACGCTCTTTAATGGAATCGATAGTGCAAAGTCAACCCAATACAAATTCGCTCACGAGGCGAAGTTGCTAAAGTGAAAGATGACACGATGAATGGATGTGCCATTAACAAGGGTCAGCTTCAGTGAATGCCGATGCTGAGGCCTGGGATGATTGTCCTCTGCGGCCATCAGTGCTTGGTAAAGGTCCTCGAGATATCAATTCGTCTTTCACGGGTATTTGGAGGGTATTCGGTTCGTTGTCACGCCAATACGACACTGAGAACGACGACGACGGGATCATTTGAAATTTGGTGCATGCATGAGATGAGCCCACTGAGCCGTTCGATTCGCACATCTCATCCACCCGCGCCTGCTGTACGCGACACACGACAATTCCTGCTCCTTTTCCGCAGAGCCCTACAACACACGGTCAGAGGGCGCCTCTTGTACCCGTACAAAATGAGGATCGTCGCGATATACCGGCCAGCTCATTTCCGGACAATCGACGTCTAGAAACATCCCAGTCATCCCCCTATCGTTTCTGTATGTCGTTCCGAACTACTTCGTGAGAAGGGACATTGCACATTCACTTCTCAGCACTTGCCGAGCTCTTGATTTGCATGTGGTAGTCCGCGTCTACCGACTGGAGCTGACGGGTTGGAGGTGTAGTAGCAGTCGCCTCCGCATTGGATCGACAAGCCCGCCGAATGAAAGATCTAACGCCAGTCATTCTCGCGTTGGGAATATGAGGTAACCGGTCGTCGATGCTGTGCCCTAGGGTGTCATTGTTCGAGGGGTCGCTGGATCTATGCGGCCGAGGAGGATTGATGAAATTGATGCGGCGATGCACAAAGCAACTCACAGCGTCTCCTCTGAACAGGATCGCGATGATGGGCATTCCGCTGCATACATGGCCAACGACTACTTTTGCAACACTTGCATGCTTTTTGATCAGAATGGCAGAAACGGTGGCGGATTCAAGGGCCAGAAGGGGGAGGGGGGGGTTTTACCCAAAAATTTGTTGCGTGAGTACTTCTCGATTGTCCACGGCGTGGATTTGGAGATCGCGAGACACTCCAGCCAGCGACGAAACAGGCACAAGCACTGCGAGTACAGGATTCTTGCTATGAGTGTGACGCTTGCCAGAACTGAAATTGACAAGGAGAGAAGTAAAGAGAGGGGGGGAAACTGAGCGCTTACAATAATCCAGTGAGGAAGGAATATCGCGCTTACCGAGATTTTCTTCCGCCGTGGAAATGCGGACCGGTGCAATCAGCAACCAGCGGCACGACGAGGGTCACCACGTCCGAGAGGGCCCCGAAAATGCCCTGGGCTAATGTGAATCGCAGTGCAGGCTGTCCAATGCGATGCACGTGCTTCGCTCGACTGGACATATCGACACCAGCTCGCGGACCCAACAGCACGATCAGGTACACACGATCGAGGTGCCGTAGAAGACAGCCATGACCACCATGACGCCCCAGATGAGGAGTTTCATGCCCCCCGTCGGCCGGAACGTGCGCAGGTAGAGAACCAGAAGCGTCAACTTGATGAACAGGGCGCTCAGCGACCACAGAATGACGAATGTGAGATGCATCTAGCGGCAGGACTGATATCAGAGACCACCAGAATACATGGGAAGTCACCAGTGACGGCGTGGCACATACTGCAGCCCAGTGCGGATCTGTGGCCTTGGCAATTGGGATGTCGTAGTCTCTCTTTCATGCCCAGGGAAGAAGAGCCATTGCTCTCT
>JAPFUF010000329.1:0-31696 GCA_030780645.1 Aschersonia sp. MBC 508 | reverse complement strand
CCCCCCCCCCCTGCAACGGCTGACCTTGTCGTCCCCAGCCTCTAAGCGCCATCCAGCAAAGAGCACGGGAAGACGGCATATGGGTGAATTGGGACCTCACCTCCCAGAACCCGGACGTCAATGGGGCATCACAAGTCTGTCTGGTCTTCATCAATGCCATGGCCACGGAGGGCTGGGACCGGGACGGCCTCCACGACGACTGGAGTGACACGTTGGTGCTAAACGTAGCGGCCAAGTGCGCCAACACCATGGTTGTCGTTCACGCCGCCGGGATCCGCCTCGTCGACGGCTGGATCGAGCACCCCAACATCACGGCTGTCGTCCTTGCACATCTCCCAGGCCAAGACAGCGGCGCTGCCCTTGTCCGCCTGCTCTGGGGCGAGGCCAACTTTTCCGGCAAGCTGCCCTACACGCTGGCCAGAAACGAGTCAGACTATACCGTGCTCGCGCCGTGCAACGACTCTGCAACCACCAACACGCAATGCGACTACACCGAGGGCGTGTACCTCGACTACCGGGCCTTTGACGCTCGCAATACCACGCCGAGATACGAATTCGGCTACGGCTTGAGCTACACCACGTTTTCCTACGCTGATCTCTCCATCATCGAGGCGAGCCCGGCCCTGCGCAGCTCCGCAGGCACCGCATCCGACTTGTGGGATGTCGTGGCCACGGTCGGCGCCACCGTTACCAATGCGGGGTCCGTTTCGGGCGAGGAAGTCGTCCAGGTGTACGTGGGCATCCCCGGCGCACCGCCCAAGCAGCTCCGGGGCTTTGAGAAGGTGGCGCTCGCTCCGGGACAGGATGCGCGGGTGACGTTTGCGCTGACAAGACGGGACTTGAGCGAGTGGCATGTGGGACTGCAGCGGTGGGTGTTGCAGCACGGCAGCTATGCCGTGCACGTGGGCGCGAGCAGTCGCGACATCCGCCTCTCAGGGGCCGTAGATGTCTGCGAGTGAGAATGGCAAGGGGACACCGCGTTGTCCCTTGGTGGGCTCGGGATCCTCTGCGTCGGTGGCCATGGCGTGTAGCAGCTTGCGGCCGGGCCGGGCGGTACTGCGAGGGGCGTCGCTGTGTGACGCCGCTGCGCTCGCTCATCCACGTATTGCGGTCAATTCTCTCTTGTAATTACAGTTCCTGTTATCGTGGTAGTCTTTTGACGCACGTCTGGTGCCGATGGGCACGATGACTCGTATTGTCAAGGTCGGCGCCGGTGAATGACTTGTCCCTCTCCGTGATGCGCGGTGACTGTTGCCATCAGCGCTGGTTATGCATCTCGCCCGCCGACGCCGGGGATGAAGCTGCGTGGAGTGTTTGACATGGACACATGGTCTGGGCGGCGATGGCCGTCGTGTTCAATGGGCTTGGTTGGTTGGGGTCGGGACTACCCGGGCGCTTGCTTGTGTTGTACAGCCGGGTGGGAAGGGGGGCCCTGGCAGTGCAGCCTGCTCGTTGCCGATGCAGTCGCGAAAACGACAGCACTGTCGGGCCATCTCTTTGCTACGCACCATCGGCCGGTGATGGTGGCGATGGTGGTGTGTGGCATTCTCTCGGCCGCGCTCTATCAGCTGGCGGCTGGTGGACGATGAAGATATGAATACATGGTTGATTTATATACTTCAGCAGGTGTGAAGCCGCTGCAGTTGTGGGAAAGATGAGAGCGTCTGCTGCCCGTGGCCTTGTGATGGCGAGGCTATCCGTACGTCGTGCGGTTTGTAGAACTTATTGATTTGTGAGACAACGTTTATGCGATAGTGGTTCTTCGAGCGGAGCGAGGCCCGCCCCCGGCAGGGCCGCCGGAGGCAACATGTTCATCCCCCAGGACAGCGATCGTTCTTCACTGCAGCACCCCGAGCTTGCGAGGCCAGCCCCCGGCAGGGCCGCCGGAGGCAATACATCTATTCCCCAGGACAGTGATCGTTCTTTACTGCAGCACCCCGAGCTTGCGAGGCCAGCCCCCGGCAGGGCCGCCGGAGGCAACACATCTACCCCCCAGGACAGCGATCGTTCTTCACGGCAGCACCCCGAGCTTGCGAGGCCAGCCCCCGGCAGGGCCGCCGGAGGCAATACATCTATTCCCCAGGACAGTGATCGTTCTTTACTGCAGCACTCCGAGCTTGCGAGGCCAGCCCCCGGCAGGGCCGCCGGAGGCAAATGTCCGCGGCTCATGGTGGATTTGCCTCCGGCGGCCCTGCCGGGGGCTGGCCTCGCAAGCTCGAAGACACGATCGTATGTATCAAGACCAGCTCACGGTGGATTTGCCTCCGGCGGCCCTGCCGGGGGCTGGCCTCGCAAGCTCGAGGAGCCGGTCGTGCCACATGAACGGGCCATACGCATGCTGCGGGATCCGTGTGTCTCTGAGCTGCAGGGCCCCTCGTCTCTGTCATGTCCAGCTGACTCCAGCCTGTCCCTTCCACTGGGGGGGAAGGAACACATGAGGTGAGGGCCAGAGCCGAGATGGCTCTTTGGGTCGCGGGACAGGCAACGATGCTGGAATCGCCCGGAAAAAGCACCTTCGCTGTTCGACAGTGAGTCCTTTGCGCTGTGCTCTGCCTTGGTTCACTGCTCTGAAAATACTGCCCTGCATCCGGGTGCATCGCGCCGCGAGCAGGCCCAAGCAAGACCACCTCACGCGCACAGCGTCCGCAGGCTTGCCACATACATACACACACGCCCTCAACTCGCGCCAGCTCGCTCCCATGCCACGACACGACTACCACCCCTGCCACCACGCATTCTTCTTCTTGGGCGCCGGCTGCTGCTGCTCCTGCTGCTCTTGGTGGTGGTGGTGCTCCTTCTTCGCCCTGCGCGCCTGGTCCAGCGCCCCGATCCGGGCCTCTAAGCCGGCGATTTGCGCTGCAGCTCGGTCCCGGCAGCGTGATTAGCACACGCGCTCAAATCTCTTCCTCGCAACGCCCAGACTGTCCCCGTAGCTGGCCCGCGTGTGAAGCTGGCGACGGATCTGACTTGACTTGGCTTGACTTACCGTCCGTGTGCTGCCGGTGCTCGTCGGCTTCGAGCTTCGCCCAGCCCCAGTACGTGAGCTGGTACGTGAAGACGGCGACGAGGAGGACCTTGGCCACGGGGCGGGTGAATGTCTTGTAGAAGTGCGACTGGGATGGCTGGTCAGCTTTGTTCTCGTGGCCTGTGGGCGAGGCTCACCCCTCCACACACACACACACACACACACACACACACACACACACACAGTTGTGTATATATATACAGGAACGGGCGCGCACACTCGTGCAGGACGCCTTCGTGAGGAACAGTGCGAGCTGGGGAGGGGTGCAATGTGCTTACGGTCGGTCCGGGGGCTCGGGACGCATACCCCCTACGATGGATGGATGGCCTCATTGTTCGTTGTGCCTGGAAGGGGGGATCTCCATCAGCGCGTTGTCGAGGTGCGTGTTGAAGGTGGCCTTTATTTCTTTTTTTTTTTTTTTTCTTTTTTTTTTGGGGGGAGAGGGCGGCCGCTGCGCTGTAGGCGCATCCTGGCTGCCAGTCTGCTGTACTGTCCCTGCTTGTGGCGGGGCACCACCGGACCCTCCCCGAGCGCGGGCGCCTTAACTACCGACAACCAACAACCAACAACCAACACCTCACAGGGAATGCGTCCTGCCATAACAAGCGGCGGCAACGCCATCTGATATCCAACACCGCCTCTCTCCCCTTTGCTTTGAAGATACACGTAGATGAAGCAATTGTGCCTCCCCTTGCCAGACAGACAGACAGACAGACACTCAAATGGCATCCATGCATTTGCCTCCGGCGGCCCTACCGGGGGTCGCCTGCGGCGGGCTGTCCTCGCTGCGCTCGAATCACTGCCGCTCCTTGACTATTCGACCAACTGGAGGTGTTTTTTCATGACCAGCCTTGATGGCTATTTGCCTCCGGCGGCCCTACCGGGGGTCGCCTGCGGCGGGCTGTCCTCGCTGCGCTCGAATCGTAGATCCATTCGTTCCGTGCTGCGCTCGGCCTCTCTTGGCAAGCGACACCCAGAAAGACAAATGTACAGATACACCTATCCCTTTGTCGTTCCTCTAGCACCTACACACGGCACAGTCCGGCCAGTCGGGGTGATCCAATACTGAATATCCCTTGTTCAGCATCGTTCAATTCAGCAGACACCATGCCGTCCGCCGTGGCAGCACCTGCACAGTCCGGCCAGTCGGGGTGATCCAGTATTGACTATCCCTAATGTTCAGCATCATTCACTCCAGTAGACACCATGCTGTCCGTTGTGGCAGCACCTGCTTCCGGGGCAGACGCGAGACAGCTCGCCTTCGTGGAGCTCCTCCGTCCTCTCGTGTTTCTCTACCGCCCGCAGGAGAGGCCAACCTCTGCCATCGGCAGCCCGCGCCTCCTCATCATCATCGTCGCCGGCTGGACCGACGCCAGAGACGTCCATATTGCCAGGTGCGTGGTCAAGTACCGGGCCCTGTATCCCGACGCGCAGATACTGCTCTCCAAGAGCACCGGCAAGAGCATCATGCGGCCTGCCACCATCGGCCCGGCCTTCAAGCACGCCGTCCCCCGTCATCAGAGCGGCTTTTTCTGCGTCCCCGGCCCCCGAGCACCTCTCGGCAGCCGGAACTGCTCATCCACATGCTCTCCGCCGTTGTGAACCTCTACGAGCAGTACGCCGCCGCGGCCGCCGCGACGTCTGAGCCCCGATCGGGGACGACGGCAGCTGCAGCTGCTCCCGCCACACGTCACGGTCTGCGATTCCTGCCCTGGCCTCTACAGCATCTCCCGCGCCGTGGCCTGTCTCTTCGTCGGCCTCTCCCCGGTCCAGAGGCTGCTCGCCGCGCCCTTCTTCTACGCCTGGAGCGCCCTGTGGTCGCAGCTCATGGTGGTGGGCGTCCTGCTGGACTCGCTCGGTGACTGGGGCAGGGCGCACACCGACCACCCCGGCAACTCGACCGAGGTGCGGCGGGCGTATATCTGCAGCGCCAGCGACGCCCTCATCGACCACAGGGCCGTCGAGCAGCACGCGGTCGGGGCCGGGGCCAAGGGCTTCTCGGTTGCGCTGCACGGGTACGAGGGCTCGGCTCACGTTGCGCACCTCAGAAAGGACGAGAAACGATACTGGGACATTGTCACCAGCACTGTCCGGGGCTCTTGCGTCACACAGCCACCGCGTCGCCAAGCATGTCATGACTGCGGGCAGTCTGAGGTTGGTCGTAGCCAACATTCTTCTTGTTGGGAAGCTGTTGCACTGACGTGGCGCTGTATTGTATTGCCTCCTGTTGGCGCACCGATTGAGGGAGGAAAGCGCGAGCTGTGTGGTCACGGCAAAGCCGGACTGTTTTCATGCGTCAAGAGCCGTGGTTTCGTCGGCCTCGACGCCCACCGTCTGGACTGAGATGCTGCGCAAGTGCGCCCTTTACTTTGAGCAGGGCTTGGCTTCATCGATCCCTTTTCAACGTTCAGGAACGGTCCCCGCGGCCGAGGTCACCGATGCCTTGCGCCACAAGCAGAAAAGCACTGCACTCACGACTTCGGGTTTACGGTAACCGTGCCGGACGACTTGAGTCATCCGCTCGTCGGTGACTTCGGTGGTGTTGGCCGATCCATTGCGTTGCGATGCTGCATGAATGGTGGATTATATGAACGAAAGCTCAAATTTATCATATTCGACCACGTGTATGATGGAATCAATATGAACAAATTTTACAAACTGTACGTACTTAGTATGCATAAAAGTATTTTACAAGAAGCTTAGAGCCCGTTTTTGTATGCAAGTTGGTCCGCGCTAGCTAAAGCACCCCTCGGGGGCCCTTCTCATGCGCCCCACCTGAAACGGTGTGTCCTCTAGGCTGGTGGCCCACCCGACCACCCCTCGGTTCTATAACACCACATGGGACAAGTTGTCCCCAACTTTTCCCTTGCGGCCTGTCCAGCGACAAGGACACCTTTGTGTTTTTTTTTTTTGTAGAAGAGGTTGTGGAAAACGACAGCCTGCCTTTTACGCGGACCCGAGGCCCTTTCGATTCTGGCGTTTAACTACAAAAAGCTCCCAATTCGCCCTCTTTTTCTCCATCATTCCACCGCTTGTTTCTCCCTTCCTTCTTCTTCTTCTTCTTCCCCCGTCCTGCTTCTTCCCGAGCCAGCAGCATATACATACATACACCCTCGGCCCTCTATTGCGGCATTCTATTCATCCAGCGCACACTGAGCTCTGGAAGTGACAACAAGACAAGCGGACAGACAGAGACTGCGACGCTTTGACAATGGTATGTTCTCTATTCCTCTACCCCTCTCTCTCTCTGTCTGTCAGAGACACCCTTACTCGCCGTTGGAACATAATCCCCGAGAACGAGTGGTGTGGAAAGGCGAAGCAACCCCCGGCATTGGACGGGAAGAAGAAGAAAAGGAAAGAATGGACATTTCAAGAATCGTGTGGACTTTGTTCTAATTTGATCATCGGCGCGTCATCATCGATTTAGGCCCAAACACTCGAACAGCGTCGTCGAAACGCCAAATTCGCCAAGGAGCAGGAAGCGCGCATGGGCAAATCAGACGACCAGATCAAGAAGCGCGTCAAGGAGACGCCCAAGTCGCCCATCTCGCCCATCTGGGTCGGTACGTCAGATGTCCCGGCCATTCCATTCTCCCTTTCTCCCCCCCCTTTTTCTTTTTTTTCCTGTCCCTCCTTGCTTGGCGAATATTGTCTCTGGCGTCGACAGAGCAGCAGCGGCGGCGGCGGCGGCGTCTTTAAACAGAACGGGCTGGCTGATGATGTATGGTGATTGGCAACTAGGGCTTCTTGGGTTCGTGGTCGTCGGGGGCCTGCTGTTCGAGGCGCTCTCTCGCATGTTTGCGTGACATGTGACATGATACATTGTGCGCACACCAATGGCCTGCCTATTCACGCCGTGCCGGGCCACGCGATTCGACTCGATACTCCAAACTATATACCCCGACGAGAGAGACACACACACAACTGAAATATTAAAAAAAAACATGTTGACAAAGATGTATCGAAAAGGCCAGATGAGCCGAGGGCGGTGCGGGCAAACATAGTAGAGCACTGGGGCGTCAGATGGATGGGCGGGAATGGGCATGCAAGTGAGACTTGAGCCCTCTGTGGCGGCAGTCTGCGACGTGGATTCATTCTCTTTCCTTTTTTTTTCTATTTTTTTTTTTTGCTGTTACTTGATTCTTTCATGCTACAGTACTGTTCGCCGGCTCAGTGTACATATCAGCAACGTGGCGGGACAATTGCCAATCTTCTAAATAGCATAGAACTGTGGAAAACGGTGCAAGACCCAAGACCCCGTCTCGGTGACGCCTCGTCGTGAGCGGACCATGTCCTCACATTCGTGTGGTACCTTCCATCAAGACGCGCATGTCACCATAGTCTTCGTGGCGCTGGACATCATCTATTACATAAAGCGAGGGATCAAAGCTTCCTCATCGCGCGGATTGAGCTGCTGGAATTCGCTTCGCGCCATCTCCGCATCCTTTTTGGACACGAAACGCCGTCACAACCTTCTCTTCTCAGGCGCCCAGGCCCTTGCGTCGCTCGCCGCCCTCGGCTTTGGCCTTCATGCCTGCCTCGAATTGTCGCTGGATTTCAGCCTCGGCCTTGACCGAGTCCGTCTTGACCTTTGCGGCGGCCTTGGGAGCAGCACCCCCCTTCTTTCCGCCCAGCAGCCTCATAAACTTGCTCTGGCGGGCCTCGCCGCCCTCGAGCCCGCCGACATTCCACTGCTCGCCCGAATCCAGGCCTTCCTCCTTTGTCTTGTTCTTCTTTTTCTTGTCCTTCTTCTCTTTTTTCACTTGTTCTTCCTTCTTTTCCACCTCCTCGCTCTCAGAGGAATCGGACGCATCAGAAGCGGATTCGGCATCGCTGTCCTCGTCAGACGCTGGACTTTCCTCTGAACTCTCAGCTTTCGTCTTTTTGGCCTTGGACGTCTCCTTCGCGTCGTCTCCGTTGCTGGCGGCATTGCTCTCGCGTCGCCGCTTCTTGGTCTGCTTTACTTCGGGCGCGGGAGTTTCCAGAGGCACGCCACCCTCAGAGTCAGACTGCGACCCGGATGAGGCATCGTCGGAACCCGAGACTGACAGCACATCGTCGTTGCCGTTTTCATTGTTCTCTTTCTTGAATGTCGCCTCTCCCTGGGACCCTGCCTCTTTCTCGACCTCCGCCGTCTGATACACCAGTCAGTCGCCACGTCATGAGAGTACTGACAGCGCCAGGGCTCTCGAAGCGAGAGGTCGATCAATCAGGTGAGGGTGAGCACATACCTCCTTCGCTTCTTCTAGCTTCCTCAAATGGTCTCTTACTTTCTTAGACTCGGCCAAAAGTTTGTTGCCCTGGACTTCTAGCCGCCTCGCACGCTTGATCATACGCACTCGTTTCTTCTCCTCTCGTGCCGGCTTCTTAGCGAGGGCTCTCGCCTTTCGCACTGCCCTTTTTTGTTCTCTCTGCAGCTCCGCTTGTGGATTCGGGGCTTTTCGAGCTCGTCTCGCTTTCTTCTCAGCCGCCTTGGCCTTTCTTTCCAACTTGGACCCTGAGAGGCATCCGGGTTAATGTGACCAGACTTGCAGCAGAGTATCAATGCAAAATTGGCTACTAGCGTCGCCATGCAGCTTTGTTGATCAGGTCATGCTTGTGCATGTCGATGCGTAGCTGACATACCTTTTGCTGGTACCCCCATCTTCTAAATTGCAGTAGGGTACTTGGTCGTCCGATACAAGGCTGGGGGGGGGTTGGGCGAGTGGCCGTTGCTATCGGCACTAAAGTGAGCGTGGGGATGATAATGTCCGAAGGCGTAATGTGATGACGTCCGCGCTTCAAGCAGCGAATGGGAGGAAAGCGAATTTGTCCGTTTCTCCTGGCTCTGGCGTTCTCACCATACTTGGTGCGATCTGGAGGGGGCGTGTAAGGGAAACCTCGCATGAGGAAAAAAAAAAAAAGGTGTAGATTTTGCCAGGCGGTGAAATGCGGAGCTCTGGTCACAACGTGGGCCCCCACCGTCTTCCTGCATTCTGCGACTTTAACAAAGGCCAGCATCCATGCCTGGATTGATGTCGTCTTGGTTTTCACTGATTCTTCAGCGTGGTCACTGCGTCGTCACTCCGATAGATCTATAGTCAGGTACGACTTAGTCTGTCCGTGCAGCACGCAAGGCATTGCATGCCATAAAGCTACTGGTCGCTGACGGGAGCGGATCGAATTGCCCAGAAAGGATGGGCCGTGGAGGGCTTCCGCCGCTTGAGACTTGCAGACCAAGGCGACATCGCGTGCATCATCATCGGCCTCTGTCATGTCTTGGTAGGATTCTGATTATGCAAGTCTTCGGACCAAGACCATGCTCGGGCGTTCATGTGCGTGCGAGTGACTATAAGGAAGCGCACTTCTCACGGGCGTCAATATGGATTTTCGGTGGCAACCAAGGAGGAGGTTTGCCGCGTAGACTTCCTTGTGCAAGTCGCCAACCGAGTAGAGAGATTGCGAACCTAGCCCAAGCACGTCTGCGGCGATGAGCAGGGCACTTCCATCATCTTCCGCTTCGATGAACGAGATCGCTCCTTGGACATCCCATCTGCTTTGACCTGATGATAGTCTTGCCTCGGACTTATGCCCAACTTTGACAGGCATTCACGCCGATCAGACTTGCGACCATGCTTGTTGCCCCCCCTTCTCCCCTTGGGATGGTCCCATACGTGCGCATCTTTTGGACGCACGTCCAAGGCATCATTAGAGACATCGGAGTCAGGTTGGCATCGGTCTCGGCCGTTTCCCGTTCATCCAGTTGCCAACGTCCATCGTCTGGATTCGATCCAACTACATAGTGCGCGCATATACTTCACCGTACGTGCAGACCTCTTAGCATGCGCGAGAGCGTAACAGCGTGCTCGCAATTAATCCCCGAGCGATGATGAAAGAGGTCTGATCATTCGTCAATTAGATGAAAAAAAAAACGGTGAATCTCCAATGTATTTTCAGATGAGGAGATCCATTTATAGCAGTATAGCAGTATAGCAGCGAGAACAAGGCATTTTACCTGTGACAAGCAACGCGCAATCAGATTGATGAAAGATGATAACTTCGCTCTGGGATTGAAAAAGCCATGACCGACTCAATTGATCGTCGTGAGATGACATTCTATGCTCCCTGGTGGGAAAGAGACAACTCGACGCGAATGACCAGCTACAAACGTGACGAAGCTTTCGTACTGACTGCATGGGGAAGCGCGCAAAGTTGATTCAGCGGCTGACTCAACTTCACGTGTAGTTTTCCGTAAATGCTAATCGAATTCCACGCGTAGCGGCCCGTATTACGTCGTAGAGTCTGCCTTCAGTGGAAGCAGGATCGACGCAGTGGACTGTGTCAGCACGTGCACCTCGCGTCTGCTCCGGTACGATGCGTCGAGTCGATCGACATCTATATGAGATCGGGGACGCCGGGGGAATAGGCTCAGAGAGGTACTAGCACACTTCGTCGTTGTCGGAGCAGAGACGTATTGCGTCCTGCTGACAAGCCTGAGGTAGCGGCGAACCTGAGATGCCATAGTTAAGATACTTGATCGCCGGTTCGGGCAACTTCGTAGGCCTTTGCTCTTATCAAGCATTAGCACACCGTCCGTCTATGCGCATCAACTGCGGCTGCGTGATGGCTGCACCTCATGGTCTTGTCGTGCGCAGGAAGAAAGCGGCGGAGAACGGAGACTTCGTGAGCGGCCACGAAGGCTTTCACGGCTCGTCCGCCAAACCGTTCACGCTTGCCGGCTAGTTCCTAGCGTTGCGGCCGCCTTGCCGATCAGTAAATTAGACTCTGATTAGACTCTTGGGGGGCTGAAGAGCTGGCCAGTCGCGGCCGAATCCGAGTGGTGCTCAGATGCGCCTCGTGTTGAGGTCGAGTGTAACGGCCGTCGCAGCTTTGTTATCGTCCCTCGTTGACCAACCGCCGGACGGGGAAAGCCTCCAAACTCTTGACCCCTCCACCGCCGCCAAACATCTACACCCACATTCCCCAAAATGCGTCACGGCCCTGACTAGTGCGGCTCATTTATCGGCCAGCATATCACCGCCAAGACGAGATCGTGTCGAGAATCTGGGGGCGTAGCAAGCCATCCAAAAATTTCGGGAGAAGCTCCCGACCCTGTCTTTACCGCCACCAGCAATAGATGCCTGGGACCCCTCGCCTTTGCCCTACGTAAGTTCGCCGTGTTGGCAGAACGGTACCGGAAATCCGAGAAAAGCTTTGCTTTAGAGATGCAAATTGGTCTCGGAACCACAGCACTCAGCTTGAATGGCTGCAAATCTTGAGAAGCACGGGCAATTAAAGTCCAGCCCCAGCTTGGCAGCCCCTGACCCTCATGGACGCAGAAAGGGACACCGTTGGCGCACCAATTGCTTGGCCCCTCCGCCAACGCGCATTCGGAGGCCAAAGGCCATGATGAATGAACGGCCTCAAGCATGGTAGCGATGGCCTCGGCCCCTATCACTGCTCAAATAGTCGATGCACAAGTTCCTGCTCAACGTACCTTGATGGACTCCAAAGGCACCTTGCCAAACATACCTTGAGTCCTGGCGCGCGAGTTATGCTTCACGTGCACGACGCCGTCTTGTCGCGAAGATGGAATCTGCCTCAAAAGAAACGATTGCGCCGAAGCTGCTATCAATCCTCAAAATCTGGCTGACGGAAAGCAGAGTTCGCCATAGGCCATAACGCAAGCCAATAGAGAATTTTTCTGCTGCTGATGGCGCACCCCCCAGGAACGGGAAAGTAAAGTGTATCGTACGAGTGCATCCATCAATCCTTCATGGCAATCGTTCGCGCCACATTCAGGGACGGATTCATGACGGTGGCGGAGCTTGACGTCCGGTGATGAAATCATGAGATTCCAATGAGTGAGTCAGCCGCAAACCAGGCTCATCAGCAGCATCTTGTACGTAGAAGGAGGGGGTGGGAGAGGAAGGAATAAGAAGGAGGGGGAGGGTGGAAAGGGTGGGGAAGCATGGAAGGAAAGAAGGAGGAAGGGAGAAAGAAATGGCGGGTGTGGTCCTAACACAATCCCCAGCAGGAACCATTGAGGCAGTTGTGCGGGTAGAACCCCCCATCTCCCCGCCCCCGGCTGAGCAACGTGCTAGGTCCAAAACGGGAGCAGTTGGAACCCCCGAGCATGGATCAGACATTTGGCTCGAGTGCACCACGGAGCGGCCGACGCGATATGTCCCAGTGCATTTTCCGTGTCCTGTATAATATGTCAGCCAGTATCTGAGCATCCAAGCTGCTCAATACTTTTGGCAGATTTATTTAGACCGGTCTGTGCAGTCAGCACATGCCAAAGTGAGCCTGCGGACCTGAATGGCTCATGTATTCCCCTAAGATGTAACCTTGGCCGATCCACGGGCGCCTAAATTCCTGAGTGGCCATCAGACCGGGCAGCACAGGAATGGTAGTCACTGACGAGACTAGCGATAACCTTATTGGGGTGCATAGGCCATATTTCTAAGCATCACTTAATCCTAGACATGGAGCATAACATCTGCCAGGTGCCCGGACACACTTGATGCCTATTAGATGGGTTTCGATCACTCCTAGAAACCAAATTTCTCATCTTAGGTCCAGACCATACATCACCAACAATCGAGGCATGCAAATCAGACATGGGGAGCAATCTCGAAAATTGCAAAGCCTCATCTATCGCTGTGGTTGTGGCTTTTCGGGTTATGGTGTTTTGCGTCTTATTGCTTAGCTCACTGCTGGAGCTGCGTTTTGATACTATATCTCCATTTCTAAAGCTGATCCGAGTCTTTGTGTCTTCGGTGTCTCCGGTATTCTCATGTCAACATCAGCCTCTCATCTAATCAAGGGGCTGGTAGACCGTAATTGATATCATGGCATTGCCACAAACTGGGCAGCATCATTTGGCCTATAAACAACACCTGCTTATGTGATGAGGAGAAACCCCAAGGCAACTCTTGGGAAATTGCGCGCTTCCCATCCTCGCAATGAGAAGCAAGTATGGGGATGGGAAGTGGGCGTCTGCCCCAACGTTGGCCGTCTAGATTTGCGCAGAGCCGTACACATAATTCGCTTCGTCGAAACAAGGCTCCTCGCCTCCACTGCTGTCATAACTCGTCGCATGATGAAGATAGGTATCACAAGTTGTGAACATCCCTCTGGCATAGAACTCATCCCCAACATAGGTGCCATGACCACTGCTGAGCCGACTATGTGTTTCGTGGCCTCGGGACACGATTGAACCCCAATTGATGCTCCCCCACGGCAACCCTGATGGGTCGTTGTGCAGATTGAAGTCTGCAGGTGATGGGATCTGATAGCTATTCCCTGCATTCTCCTGGTTGCGGAGCTCCCTCTCGGCTCTTTCTTTGTTCTCGCGGGCCTTCTCACCTGGCGCCAGTGTCAGTACGCATTACATGACTGCGAAGGAGTCACTCACGGAATTTTCTTTGTGCAACTCGGTTCTGAATTCTACGTCTCTCCTCGGGATCCGTGACATAGGTCCAATCCACCTCTTTTCGACTGGTCTTGTGTTTACTTGTTGGCGAGGCCGCAACATGCTGTTTGGGCGATGAGCTGCTTCTCGTGCTGCTAAGAGCGCGGCTATGCGAGGTCTCGGTAGAGATGGTCATCGTCTGACCCTGGTCAGATGCAGCTGCCATCAAAGCCCGCTCACGTGTCTTGTCGGAAAAATTCCAGAAGATATCGAATAACAGATCATATGATGAGGGAACCAGTAGTCTGACACTATTCACTGTATCAAGTGCAATTCAGCGGAGCGATGGTAATCGTTTGCAATGGCGTAGCGATGAAAAGCACTTGGAGATTCGTCCATACGACGCGCGAGATAACTGGTGGTCGCTTGGTGAAAACAGCACAGATGTAGTCAAATAAGGTCAGTGACCGCGTTGACCGAAATTTCGAACTATTGCAGCAGTGTCGTCGTTCAGTGCTGCGTGACTCCAGCTTTCAGATATCCAGACGGAGAAAAGGTATATAAGGGGATGTATGTCAGAGCGTCGGCAGTGATGCTCAGGGTGCGATGCTGCTCAAATAGCTCATAGGTGTAATTTCAAGAGGGGTTGAAAGTAAGAAATGATACCGTCAAAACGAGCCGAAAGAGCGAAGGCGGCACTTCTAATAACAAAACTTGGCCGAGTCACAACAAGCCACCATACTGAAGTACCGGGGCATACTTGCCCATCTCGGTCTTCAGCACCCGCTAGCTTGGGTATGATTGGACGTGGGGGAGTGGCGGTTGACACTGGCTTCAGACGTCAACCCAGAACTTACCTGGTAGGGCAGAGACCAGCGTTTGCAGGTCAGCACAGACGGTGAAGATCACCCATGCACCCCCACCCCATGATCCTTGTTGCCTGCCGACAGAGTCGTGGGCGTGTGCAGCTCAGCCTGTCCTGCATGTGCATATCTTGAAACTTGGGAGGGCGTGCGCATCAGGGCTCGAATCGGGTTCGTGATAGGTTTCGGGGATTATTCGCGCGCACATCTCATGTTCCCAGAGCGCAAAGGATCCAGCATTCCTTTTCCGGGCCGGGCACGATGATCATTTTCCAGGGGCAGGGTCCTCGGCGTGCGCGCCATGTTTCGAGACGGAGCCGAGGTGATTGCATGCTGAGCAAGCACTGGATGAAGCCAGTCTTGACGCATAAACGGGACATGCGTGACGGCGAATTCCACAGAGCTGGGGGGCGTGTGGATTTGGGCTCGCACGCCAAAAGGCCTATGGTGGGATGATCCGCCCAGTGGCCAGTCAAGGCTCAAGAGAGAGTCCTAGGACCAGCTTGTCCGAAAGCCAAGGAGTCGCCCGGCAGAGCAAAAACAGAGCACGCAATTGGACTTGTTCATGAGCAAGCGCAGTGCGTGAGCCCGCATCCAAATATCAAGATCTTGTCTTTCGCCCCTAAGGCGGATAATGGGGCAGGAACTTGTGTAGGAGCGCACCTTCCCAACTGAACATTCGCGCGGACTGCCACCAACCTCCTCGCTTTGCAAGTAGGTATACTCCATACTTCCCACCAAAAGCCTGTATAGGAGGTCATGGCGGGGAGAAAGCGTCGTTGAAAACTGGCTCGTCAATTGCCCTCTCGTTCTGACTCATCCATTTTCCTTGCTGGGTTGATATTTCGCGCCTTCTCGACGAATTTGAAGAGCCCTGCGCCCTCCCTGTACCGGACCCAGACACTGGCTCAGCTGTTGACCGAAATGCAGCAGATACTTAGCCTTTACTGCATGGTGCCCAGGTCGTCCACATGCCTCTCTCGACGAAGCATCTTTAGCGCCGATGCCAAACTAGGCACCCAGACAGAGAGTCCAGCATCCTCTGCCGTTGAGGAGAAAACGGGTCGACCGCAGCCACATGGATTCAACTGCAGATCATCGCCCACACAGACGGAGGATATGAATAAGACTGGCCACACACAAGCTCCTTGTGAGCCATGCAGGGACATGGACACAAGGAATTGTATGTAGTGTTGTATGCTGCGGTTGACTGATATCTCGCGTCTCACCAAAAATATGCACATTCTCAGACTATTGGCCGACGGCCGGCGAAGGGAATTCTCGTCAGCAACTCGCACGGGTGGAAGCCGGACTGACGCTTCATTCCAAATATGTCCACAGGTCCAGAAGCGACAGCAAGTTTGTCCATGTCATTTACACGGTAAGGTGTCCAGGCTATCCAATTCAGGGAACTCGTATTAACTTTAGATTGCTCAGGAGGAGGTCCTCACACGGTTAGCAGTGGCCCTGTCTGCCGCCTTAGAGTCGACTAAATACAAGTGTTATTTGAGCGGCCCCTTCATGCAGGGACCACTGGGAACAGGATAGCGTTATTTTCGCGCGCGGCAACGCTGTGCAGACGCCACGCTGCTTGGCCCGTGGCACGCACGGCATTACGCCTTTCTACGCCCTCAGCGGCCAGGCTTGGCCGTGATTCGGGCACGGAAAGCTACATGGATCCTTGCGATGAGCTGTTCTGAGTTCTCAGCACATACTTGGAAGCAATGTCTGTAGTGGGAAGGCTGCACTGCGCCTATTCGCAGAGGCACTGTGGACGACATCTAAGTGATACGCACGCTGGTAAGTGGACCGGGGCGGGTCTTTGTTTGGTCAAACTTCACGCTATTCCTGCAGCCAAGAAACCTTCAAAAGCTTGGCTCGGCTCTCGCTCCAGCCATCGAGGTAGCTGCTATTGGGCACTGTCTGCTTACGTGCGCCACTGAGGACCTCTCTGAGCACGCTGAAGCAAAGTGTATTTTCGGAAACGGCGATTGTTGGTAAGACTCGACACAGTGGTGTCTTGGTGAAGCGCTAAATGATTGTATCATCGCTTGGATTGGGCGATTTATACGATGCCGAAATGTCTCCCGGACTTTCGAGGGGCCAAAGGCTTCCTCCATGGTCTGTTTCAATGCTCGTTCAACGAGACGGCGAAGATGTGGGGTTACGGGGACGATTCTTCACACTGACCCAGACGCTGTAATACCAGACGATCCCTGGCAATAACTATTGATTTTCAAAATCCTGTCAGCGAATCCTATCGGCTTCTGCCCCTGCGAGAGGTCCGAAAAATTGGGTGTGCGCTCTCCCGTGGCTACCGTCCACTCATGCAAGCTGTTGGAAAAGTCGCAGATGGCTAGCCGGGGAACGACAGTGTTCACAATGCTTGAACAAGCGCAAAGTCAATACGTCCAACCAGACAGGCTACCGCATTGCTGTGGAAATATCTCTGTAAGTAATTCAGTTTCACAGTCTCGTTCGTCCGGGAGTCCGCCGGTCCCTCCATGCCCGGCAAGATGAAGCAGCCCCTGCGATTCTTCGGGGTGCAGTATAGATCCGTTGAAGATTGCCCAAATTCTCCAGCGACAAAACGTCTTCGATGCAACAGCGTGCATACCGAAAAGAGCACATACAGTTATCTTTTCGTTTCTGTGGAGAAACCAGCCAACTGTCCAATTGTTTTGAGACCATGATAAGTGTGACTGGCCGGATTGTCATCGCGCAAGAGCCTTTTGCTACTTACTTCCAAAACATATTGGATTTGCGGCATTGGAACAGAGAAGTATTCTACGCAAGTTCTCTTCCTGGAGAATCGAATAACATATCGCGGCGCCAAGCGGCGTGCGGCCACAGAACTATGAACCAAGGCGTCGTCCACATGTGCCCTCCTCACAATGCTTCCATTGCCTGTGATGCTGGAAACGCTACTAAAGGTGCTCTTCCATTACTATTGCTTCAGAATCGGCGCACCAGAAAGACAAATCCTAGGCTGGAGCAATACGAGCTTGATTTTGCCTGAGGTTGCATGCCCTGGTAGATACAAAGAAGATCTGTTTTTAGCGTGTTGATGGGGATGTCGACACGAGAATTTTCGCATGACCTCCGATGATATTGGCTATACGCCCTCTTCGTCACTGAAAACACGATTGACGGATGACTCTGATACAAAGCACTGGGGCCTGCAAGTAAGCTGATGAAATGACCAGTTGTCCGCAGAAGACACCAGACATTTCGGAGCCAGGTTTTTCACAGGTTATCAGTCCAACTTATCAGGCGCTTGTCACCTCGCATCCTGGCGCTCCGCAGCTTTTTTCACTCCCGAGAGGTTGTCCTGCGTCCAGGAGGCTAGGATTCTTTGTTTTGGGGGCGTCTCAATGCCGTTGTACTGCGTCAGTGGCTGCATACTGTCCGGGCTGCCACGGTCGGTCCAGCAGGCCACATGAAGGTGACTCTCCTCAGAGGCTGACGGGTTGAATTCTTGACCAGACTGCGGGGTGATCCAACTGTGACGGCGTATAGAGTTGCACACTTTCTGTGGCATATCCAAGCCACGTTACATCGATCTCACGGTCGGCACTTGAACGTTGATCATGCACCTCAAAAACCAGTAAAAGCCTATTTCGGCCTGCATATTCGACTTGGTCGTTTCAAAAGCTGCACTCGTGGACATGAAGAAGAGAGCTCGGTTGGCCCGCCTGGGAACACCCAATGACGTGCTATCCCAGGGTTAATTTATCCAAGGTGCTTCTACACAGAGTTGAGTTCTGATGAGGAAGGCATCTAACTGCTGACTTAGTTGCAAAGACAACTTCCGCTTTACTTACGTTACCGGCCTCACAGCAACAAGTAGCCGATCGAGCACCAGTCAGCGAGCGCTTTCTCATCAATCATGATCTAGCATCTCACAAAGTCAGACTGAACCTGCGCTCGGAAAGGGGCCTGGAAAGGGGCATTTCGGGCTGTCAATGCGCGGCAAACATCTCAGCTCATCAGCATCCATCACTGTTGGAGGAGCAAGTCGACCGCTTCCTTCCTGCACCCTGGCAGCATGCGTACCCCGGCAGGTCCTGCTGGACAGGCAGAACCTGAAGCGCAGACGAGGAAAGCGCATGCGTGCACTGCAGCAACGGCTCCAGGCGGAGATTGCTCGTTGACTCACGCGCTTTGCGGAAGAAGGTATCTGGGCTAGCCTGCACGCTGAATGGTGGCTGTCAGCCCCATCGCCTCAACAGTGTCAACACCAGTGCCCGCAATCTGAAGCCACTGAATTCTTGGAGTTGCATACCATGGGCACGGGAGGCGCGCCACTTGATGTACGGAGTACGAAAGAAGGTGATTGGTGCGACGTGCGGACCCGAAGCAATAGCTAATGGTAGGAGCAAGGATTTGAGTAGTGGGCCAGGCTCGTACCAAGGCGGCCGGCGCATCGGCTTGCCGTTTTTTCCCACCTTTGGATCACTCGAATCATCTTTGTGCCGCCCTGATTGCATGAAGGCTGAGTTCGGTGTGTAAGGCAGGGATGACGTGAATCACTCCTCCACAAACCCGTTGTGCGATACGACAATTGGAGGAATCAGGATAGCATCCCGAGTTCTTGTGTCAGGACCTGGTCGCATGTTCAAGCTACCTTGTATGTGTCACTGCGTCCATCAACGCAGGTCCTGGCACTCGAGTTCCTGCTGCCTAGATTTGTTCGCAGCCATCACATAACCCAGCAGGGTTTTGACTTTGCGACTATCTCAAGGCAGCACTCCAGCTCTTTGCCACGGCTGCCTTACTGAGCACGTACATGAGGGGCTAAGCGGCGGCTGCCCGTCATTGATATTTCCTTGAATAGCTCTGGTCCGATGAATCACCGTGTGGCGATGGAAGGATTTCGGCCGAATAATGTTCTCGAAAGAAAATAGGCCAATGTAACCTCGACCCTCACAGGAACGCGGTTCGACTTCGTAACCCCTCGAATCATCTGAATCAATGTCCCGAGAATGGAAACCCGATGCAGTCTCCAGACCTTTGGACCGAGCAGACCGTGCCGTTCATTGGCTTTGATGCGGACCAGGGGTACAAACAAGCTTTGAATCACAAGATGGGGTCAAGCCTCTGAACTCTTCTTGAGCTGCTGCACGGCCCGTAATTCATGCTCCGATAGCCCTGGAAGCTTGCGTCGCGTATGACGGTATCTTCGGCCGGCTTGGCACACACCGACGGGCTGTAAAATGGCTCATCCGGTCAGCCATAGGCAGACCTATGTCAGCCGCAAGTGTAACGGCGATAGGCACGACGGGGACTGGGGAAATGAGTTTGACCCTGCATCGAAAAGATATGATTGCATCGATCGCCGAATAGTCAAATGCGCCATGCCATCGCTCATCTCATCTAACATCCATCCATTCCTCCCATATCATGGAAGCTGAGGTCATGCATGAGACAACGTCCACGCATGTCCAACGCCACAGTGACCTCGCTGACCGCATATCCGTGGCTCGGTCACGCAGTTTGCTCGCCCGAGCAGATCTTGTGACGCTGTGTAGTCGTCATGGTCGAGTTTTGTTCGAATTTGGTCTGTTCGCCTGGCGATTCGACATGGGCGGTTTGACCATTTGCCTAAGAGAGCACCAGACTAGCACTGGCCGATCAAAAGCAAGGCTCCGACCAAAGCTTTTCGCATTTCATGAACTCGGCAGCCCCCTGCAATCTCAGCCATCTTCCTCCTCCATCATCTCGTGTATAGGAATGGCGACAGTCATGGTTTAGTGACAGAAGTCGGGAGATCGACCTCGAACATACAAGAATATGAACTAAGGGAATCCGCTTCCATGCGGCGGATCAAATCACGCGTGCATAACACACAAGGCGTTTACACCTATATGTGTGAAGCTGACACGTGGCTGACGAAAATTGTGTAGCATTGCATGACGCCGACGTCAATTGGCATGCCGCGTCCTCTCCGTCGTCTGTTTTCCCGCTCTGCAAATATGGACATGGGACGGTAACAGGGTATGCCAGCATGCTTTGGGTCTTCAGACTTTGTTCGTCTGTCCTGCGGCTCGGACATCTAGCCAGAAGCAGCAATCAAGGGCGTGGAATGGAGAATCGATGCAGCGACGGCAGTAAAACATGCATCAAAAGACGCCACTGAATATGTCTAGATTGCAAACTTGCATGTTTGCTGAGCGTAGGGGGTGTATACTAACTACTCGGCCGGCATGGAGCCAACCTGGTCTTGGTCTTGCTGCAGCCGGGTGCTTCGTGCCCAACCCAGGGTGAAGAGCATGCATCATGTCGCTGTGGCAGAATGCAATCCTACGCTGACCCAACCACATACAAGTGTACTTACTTATTTGCGCCTGTTCTAACGGCCCGACTGGCGTCCTGATTGCATCAGCCAGGGGGCATCAGACGCTTCCTCTGCCATCCAGGTCGGCGGCACATAAGCACAATAGGAAGAAGGCGGCATCTTCAGCAATGCATCTTTCTATTGGCCAAATTCTCCGGCGCCGGGCCGGCATTAAGTTATCCTGCATGGCTCCAAAGTAAGACTCGAATGCGTAATGGTATTCTAGGGAACGTGGATTGATCGCCGATGGATATGAATTCTACGCAACTCTCGGAGAAATAGGCGCGCGTTGGAGGGATTCTTGAGAAGAAGCTCAGTCTAGTCAGTCGTCTTTGCAAGGTGAATGCTGGGCCCCTGGATACTCCTCACATGAAACTGCTATGAGTGACGACTCAAAAGCTAACACTTCATAAAAAAAGGATGCTCTCGTCGGGATCCGAGACATGAGGAGCAGGCAATTCGACGAACAAATTTTCGATTCCGTTCTCAATCTTTTGATGGGGAACGTACGGTCAGACCAGGGCCGGAGAGGCAAAAGAGCATTTGATGACCTCGACCACTTTCCATCATGTTGATTCACCCCGACGCGTTTATACGCCAGCTTCAGGTCCGTCAAAGTTCGCCGACCCTCCAATTCACCGATCACATAGTCCTGCATCTGTTTAGGCCATTCTGCTACAAAGGGAACCTCGACGAGTCTTCTCCATGTTTCATTCGACCCCAAAGTTACAGACCTGAAAGTAGAACGAGCCAGACCCCGCGGAAGAGGCGCACCGCAGATGGCTTGTTCTAGACTCTATCGGACATGCAAGCCTTTATGATATCCGCCGCTTTCTCCGCCACAGCATACACGCTGCTCTGAATATTTCCGCGAGGTATCAGCGGGAATACACTTGCGTCGACCACTCGTAGACCCTGCACACCGAACACTCTCAGCAGTGGATCAACGACCCCTCCGTCCTCGCGCGGCATCATGGCACAGGTTCCACAGGGATGATAGGTCGTGAAGCCTGTTTCAACCATTTTCCGCGCATACTCTATACTATCAAGGTTTAGATCTGTGGGGATCGTCTTGCCACCCGGCTTGACGAGCCCAGCGAGCGGTTGCGTCTTGTAGATGGTAGGCAGGTAGTGTAGGTGACGAGCGAGAATCTCGTGGTCTGCTGGGTTTGAGAAGTATTTTGGATCAATGCGAGGCGGATCTGTAATGTTTTTGCTGGCGGCATGGGAATTCCCACGGGAAAATGGGTGAGACAGTGATGCGAATATGGTGAAGTAATTGGCTAATCGTGCTTCGGGCGGTACTGGCCACGAACTCTGCTCGACTCGGAGCTGGAGCGGCGCACCGAGGTACTGGATCGAAGATTTACCTGGGTCTTCGACGATGCTACGGACCATGTCGTACTGTTTTTGAATCGCAGGGTTTTCACTCTTGGCATGGATGTCCAGAACCGCCTTGAGCTCCTCGTTCTGGCTCGACGAGGACAAGACCTTGTCCATACAAGGGACAAAAGCTGAGCAGAAGTTGCCGTTGGTGAATGGGCCACTTGCTTTTTCTTGATACTCTTGCAGCGCTGCGCCCATGACGGTTTTATCTGCCAGGGAGTCCAGGGTCGGTACCGCTGACTCGAGAGATATCCCAACTATGGCGTGATCCTGAAGATTCTCACCCACGCCAGGCAGGTCGACCAGCGATTCAATCTGTAGTCGCTGCAGGATCTGGGGGTTGCCAATGCCAGATAGCTCGAGGAGTTGCGGAGAGTTGAACACACCCCCTGACAGAATGACCTCTCGGCTGTGAATCTCGTGCAACTCTCCGTCCTCGGTCCTGTAGCAAACGCCGCGAGCGATGACAGGATCACCCGCGCCTGTCGTCTTCTGCAGCAGCACGCGTTCTACAACTGCCTTTGCGATGACATGCAGGTTCTCCCGCTGCCTCACCTCGGCGGTCAGATAGCCCGCCGCCGCGTAGCTGCGCGTGAATCTAGCCGGATTGACACTGCCCGGCGCGATCAGCCCGCCGACCGCATCACCACTCAAAGGATCCGCGACGGCCTTGCGTCCGAGCGCCTCGAATGTCCGGCACCATGCCTTGGCCAAGTCGCTGAAATAGTTGCCGTACGAGACGTGGATCGGGCCAGATTTACCATGCAACGAGACATCAGTGTATTCGTCGAGGCCGAGGAACTCGGCCACTTCGGCGCTGGGCTCATGGAACGTGTGGAACTTTTGATAGTACGGCTGCATGTCGTCAAAGGACCAGCCTTCATTTCCAAGCAGTGCAAAATTGTCAATGCTCTCGCGGTCTGGGAAGGTGATGCAGTTTAGATTGACGAGCGTCGTGCCTCCCAGGCCTTTACCGCGGTGGTGGTCGATTGATCTGCCCGCATACGCTTCCTGGAGAAACAACAAACAATGAGAGAAAACACATGGTTTTGATCAGCTACGAAAGCTACAGAGGGGGGTTTTCGAGAGAGAGGTAAAAAAAAAAGGCGGAAGAAAGAGCGGAGAAGCTGCCCGTGGAAAGGGGGGGAAAGAGAGGTGAGAGGAAGACAGACGAACTTGAGGCACAGTCTTGAAGCTCCAGTTGATAGAGGGATCAGACCACAAGGCTGCTCCGCTGGCCGGCGCATGCAACATGGGGTTGGCAGCGTGATCATCGCCGGCTTCCAGGACGAGGACGTGAATAGAGGGAATCTCGCTGAGGCGAGCGGCAAGTACTGATCCGGCGTTGCCGCAGCCCACGATGATGATGTCGTACTTTGTGCTCGCCATCGCCGTGGTGAAACTTTCCCGATTTTCTTCAAACACAGTGCATGCGACCTGGGAATGAAAAGGCTGCGGTTACAAAATCAGATGAAATGGTGGCAGGGCCATCGCGTTCATTTAATACGACCAATTGGCTTGCTTGGGCTTCTCTTAGGCTCTTCTCACGCTTGCGGCGGCACAGAGATTCCCCCCCTTCTCTTCCTCCTCTTTCATCGGGCGGCATGTAGCGCACTACGACAAGGCGTAGGCGCGATGGGGGGTTCCGATACGACGTCCGAGGAGCCGACCGCAGCTTACATGCTGCACGTGCTTAGCCTCGGAGCGCAGATGTCCCACGAATGAAGCTTGGGCTCCGATGTCAACGTTGGGCAAGGAGCCTGGACTGGTGACAGCATGGAGCTGACATTTGAACGTGGACACTTGATGCTGACATTTGAACGTGGAGAGGAGCTGGTATCGCGCGATTGCCGGTGCGTTTGCCATGTGGTGTTCCGCTAGCCTCCACCAATAAACAAAAGCCAGAAGACGGTTGGAGCATCTTGGCCAAGACTGGATTGCTATTCATACAAGACTCGTAAGAGAACTTTTGCACAAGTCGGGTGAACGCTTCAACCCGCCGCCTATACTCCAAGCGTAGTCCGCATCCCCAGAATCATCCAAGAGCAGCTTCGCGCTCTGCCCTCCGCTCCGCCGAGCGCCTCTTGAACCGGATTTCTGATCTCCGCCTCTCGCCGCCGTCAATCTTTCTACCCCGACGCTGCTCCCACAAGCCCTCGGCGACTTTCACCACGGCTCCGGCGTCCTGAGGCAACGGTGTCGCATGAGGACCTGCTATTGACTTGAGCCCACGAACCGTATACCCCTTCGGCCTGGGGAGGGCTTCCAAGTTGGGGGCATCGACGTCATCCTTTGGGACGTTGACCACCCATTTGGCATCACTGATCACGGAAGCGGGCGGCGTGGCAACTTTGAGGAGTGCTTCGCCGTCTCTGACGAACTCGAAATCTCCGCCAGGGCCGAGCGCCCCCTTCCGATAGCGCTGCATCCATTGTAATAGATATCTTCGATTTCGAGGCGGCTCGATGCCCAGCTCTTTGAGGTCCGGCGACGTCAGGGAGAATAGTGAATCCCACGAAGGGAACTTGGACGCGTGTTTGCTGAGGCCGCGGCCGATGAGGGTGAGGAAGGTCGTCACGTCAGGAACGAATGGACGGGGTGATGGTATTGCGTGGGGAGGCCGCGTCCTGTGTAGGAAGCGACTTTGCACGCCCGCCAGACATGTGTTTGGGGCGACGAAGCGCCATGGCGCTCGAAAGCTGGGAGGCTTCATGTCGGGGAAGCCAAACTGTGATGCATTTCCCCATTAGCTTCAAATGTCTGCATCAATCGAGTGGGCTGGACAAAACTAGCGACAGCTGGGGTTGAAAGACTGTTCTGGAAGGCCTGCTCACATTGGTCGATGGCCGAGGTTCAACCTAAAGGCCTCGACGAAGATTGGCTCACTCGTGTGTCCCTGGAGAAGATCGCGAACCTCGAATTTCGAGCAAATTGCTATGTAAGCAAAGCCATTCTCCATTCCCGGAGACATTGTGGCGACTCATTGGTTCGGCCCGCACGTTGCAGTGGAGCTGCTGGTGGGGTTCAGTGTTCAGTGCGGGCTGTCACTCCCAGTCGGCGGAAGGCAGCTGCAGCTAGCGCCGAAGCTTGAAAGCGTCGCTCTTTCTATCTTCTTCCACCATGTCTTCTGAACCTTCTGCTCACCGGCTTCCCTCCGACGCCATCATGGTGGAAGAGGAAGACTCTCCGACATACGAAGGAGGCAGCTGACCGGCGCGGAGCCGTGTGAGCGAGAAGAAAAATGCCAAGAAGATCAGCGGCGCCGAGGCCGTCCGAGGTTCCCGTTACGACCGCGGAAATCGGTACAAGTGGTGCGTGAAGAGGTCCTCTGCAACAGCAACGTCGATCTAATAGCCATGTATCATAGATCCCATTCCAGTGCCCGTAATCGAATATATTTCAGCGCTTCGATCAACAGATGGACCACGAGCGTCCGACGTTACCGAGCGATCCTCGAAGCGTCGCAAACTTACACCAGACCCGCATGCGTCGATTTGCGTGACCAGGAAGAAAATTTCACTGTCTCGCAAGTTACCATCGGGCTATGATGCTACTGCCACGAGGTCTTACGAGGACGCCGGGCAATACTTGAGGTTTGCGCTGGACGAGAACGGACAGCTGCTTATTACAGCTCTCCCAAATGCGTCTCTGGGGTCTTTCTCGGTGTCATTGGCCCTTGAGGATGGAGAAGCAGACGCAGAGCTCTCGCCGATTCTTGAAATCGTGCGCTCAAGCAGTAGACGTGCCCAGCCGGGTGGCGCATGGATGACATCTACGCTGACACTCGAATGTCGGGGCAGGGCAGCGTGTTTGACAGTCTTATTTGAGCTATACTGGAACGAGACGCTATCGCCATATTCAGCATTACCGAGTGCGACTGAGAGAAAAGTCACGAGAAGTCTGATTGAAGTGCTGTGGCCTGCTGCGCAGGAGGAAGCAGCGTGGTCGCCGATGCATTTCTACGAAGCCGCCCATGTACCACCCAAGGACGACACACCCGATATAGCTGTTCCAGGATTGGAATCGAAGCTCTTTCCATATCAACAAAGAACACTTTCCTGGCTGCTCTCGCGAGAAAGTGTGGCATGGTCCGACGGCGAAAGGAACCTGCGACCTATTCGACCAGTCACGCAAGCAACCTCACCATCGAGACTCAGTTTTCGCGCTGTCAAAGATGCTGATGGTAACAATGTGTTCATTAGCGACGTTTTCCAAACTATCACCAGGAATACTTCTCCCTACGAGATATCTGTCAAAGGCGGCATTCTTGCTGAGGAAATGGGCCTGGGGAAAACCCTAGAAGTGCTTGGACTGATTCTCTTGAATCGCAGGAAGGATCAGACGCTCCAGGAGGACGGCCATGCTGCTGCCGGATTGTCGCCCACCGGCGCCACATTGATCGTCACTCCGGAAAGTCTCAGGCAACAATGGATGACGGAGATTGCGCGCCACGCGCCAAGCCTGCTGGTAAAGCACTACCGAGGCTGCAAAAAGCTTCAGGATGGCGATGACGCCAGAATCATTGAAGAACTCTGTGGCTACGACGTAGTCATAACAACCTATTCAGTGCTCTCAGCGGAGCTCCATTTCGCACGCGAACCACCAGAGCGTTCGCGAAGATATCAGAGAGTATATCGTCGGACCATGTCACCTTTGGTCAAGATAGCATGGTGGAGATTGTGTTTAGACGAAGCACAGATGATTGAGAATGGCTACAGCCAAGCCGCAACTGTAGCAACGGTTCTGCCGCGTATTAATGCCTGGGGCATTACGGGCACGCCTGTGAAGGACGACGTCAAAGACCTATTTGGTCTCTTGAGGTTCTTGAGATACGAGCCCTATACAGATCCACATATCTGGCAAGCTCTGCTGAGACACAAGAGACGATTTCAGCAGTTATTCAAGTCGATATCCTTGCGACACACCAAGTCCTTGGTCCGGGACGAGATTTCACTTCCCGCTCAGAAGAGATATGCCATTAGCATGCCTTTCACAGCAGTCGAGGAACAATATTATCAGTCTCTCTTCAAAAGCATGGCCGAAGAATGTGGACTGGAGCCTGACGGTTCTCCCAAAACAGACAAGTGGGATCCGGAAGATTGTGAGGATACAATGAGGATGTGGCTGAACCGTCTGCGTCAGACCGCGCTGCACCCGGAAGTGGGTGCTTATGGCCGCCGCTTGCTTGGCTACAGCAAAACGCGGCCAATGCGAACGATCGACGAGGTGCTTGCCGCCATGTTGGAGCAGAGTGAAAACGCGATCAGAGCTGAGGAACGGGCGTATTTACTCGGTCGGCTCACGAGAGGTCAGTTGTATGAGAACAGCCCTCGAGTGAAAGAAGGCTTGGCGATATGGGAGGATGTGCGGAAAGAAACGGAACGGTTGGTAGCGGACGCTAGAACAAAATTGAAAGACGCGATTCTCGAACAGGGTGGTGAGGAGGCACTCAAAAAGCCTGAAAGAGATGGAAGAGTTCATGACGCTGAAGACACGGACGGTGATGCATCGGACGAGCTGGATGTCAGAGGAAATATTGGCGAGTGCCGGCGAAGACTTCGTCTTGCATTGGAATTACACCACAGATCGGTGTTCTTCTGCGCGAATGCCTACTTTCAAATCAAGGACAACCCGGAAATGACTGACCCCGACTCGGAGGAGTACCGACGCCTCAAGAAACTCGAAGATGATGGGTACGATGCAGCAAAACTGCTGAGAAGAGAAATTCTCCAGGAAAGCAACCGAAGGGCGACTCGGCTCATGAACAGGATTCGCCGACGTGCTGCGACGCAGGACTTCGTCGAGCTCTCCGACCTTGTCACGAGCAAAGACAGAGGCATCGAGACCGGTCGGATTCTGGACAATTTGGATATCCTATACGAAGAACTGAATCGCCAGGCAGAGGTCATGGATGATTGGCGGGAAGACGTGATCCAGCTCCTCCTAAAGCCCCTCGTAGACGAGGATGATGATGCGGAGACGACCGGTGAGGAGCTCGGAGATTCGGCCAAGTTCCAAGACGTTCTGATGGTCTACGTGACGACGTTGAGGGCCACTTGTGCGGATCGTCAGGACGCGATGGCTGGTCATACAAATGAGCTCGCCAAGCACGAAGCACATGTGGCATTAAAGCTGGCAAAGGCCGGCACCGGCCCCGCACCCGAGAAGATGATCGAGATGCTTACCATGAAAGAAAAGATTCGACCCAAGTCGAGCCCTACGTCAATGAGAGGTGCTGTTGCTGAATTTCGAGCGCTGCAGTCACGGGCACCGCAGGACAACCTGGGCAACCGTGCTGCGATGGAGGCCAAGATAGCTTCGGATCAAATGAAGGTCACCCAGGACCTCCTCAATAAGGAGAATATGGCTATTCTGGCTCTTGACGGCGAGATCGAATTCTTCAAGACGACCATGAATGCGCGGCTGGAGTACTATCGCCAACTGCAAAGAGTCTCGGACGCCGTACTTCCTCACGAAGGGCCCAAGACAGACGAAGCCATTGCACGGCTAAAGCAGACAGAAGACGAGTTGCGCCGCAAATTATCCTCGGCTGAAGCCAAACACAGATACCGTGCGTTGAATCCCATGCCTTCCTATCTAAACCACTTTGCGGAGATCGTATACAGTAGACTGATTGAGAGGATTAGTTCTGAATCTGAAAGAAGCTGGTGCCAAGTCGAACGAACCACGCATGTGTGTCATTTGCCAGACAACATTCGTGACAGGCGTTCTGACAGTATGCGGCCACCAATTCTGCAAAGAATGCATGAACCTCTGGTTCAAGATTCATCGCAACTGTCCCGTGTGCAAGAGGGACCTCAAACCGTCGAACCTGCACGACATTGCCATAAAACCGCAGCAGCTGCAGATCCACAGCGATGGGACGGGTGAGGCGGCGCAGGCCACCCAAAGGCCCGCATCAAGTTCCCCGGGAAGGAGTGCTATATATTCAGAGTTTAACGCGGAGAAGCTGGCCGAGATCAAAAACGTCGAACTGGACGGGCCGTCGTACACGACCAAGATTGATACACTTGTGCGGCATCTCCTGTGGCTGAGAGAATCGGATCCCGGCGCCAAGTCGATTGTGTTTTCTCAGTATGTTTTTGGCTCGCTCTCTCATATCCGGGCAGCTGCCCATTGTGCTTTCTTTCTCTATACGTGTGCTTCGTCTGACCTTTTGATCTTCCCGTGTGTACAGATACAAGGACTTTTTGCACATTCTGCGCAACGCGTTCCGACGGTTCCGCATCGGCCATGCGTCTGTCGACGACATGCATGGCATAACCAACTTCAAGGAGAATGTTGGGACCGAGGTGTTCCTGCTGCACGCACGGGCGTACTCGAGCGGGCTGAACCTGGTGAACGCGAGCCACGTGTTCCTCTGCGAGCCGCTCCTCAACACAGCGCTGGAGCTGCAGGCCATTGCACGGGTTGACCGCATCGGGCAGCAGCACGAGACGACGGTGTGGCTGTATTTCGTGGCCGGCACGGTCGAGGAGAGCATCTACAACCTCTCGGTGCAGCGGCGCATGGAGCACATGGGCAGCAGCAGCAGCAGCAGCAGCAGAACCAACGCCAAGAGAACGGCCAGTCCCGAACTGCTCGACGAGGCCAACACGCTGGAACTGGAACACGCCGCTCTGTCCAGGCTCATGAGCAAGGACAGGACAGCGGGGGAAATGGTGGCCAAGGGCGATCTATGGGAGTGTCTGTTTGGGCATGCCAAGCCGAACAGCGGCACCGGAGACAACCGCGTGCAGGAGCGGGCCGTCAGGAGCTATCTGGCGGGCGAGGCAGCTGAGGCGAGGCGGTAATTGACGAATTTGTTGGGAGTCAGCCGAGGGATGCACACTATATGAAGATGTGGTGATGCGCCGAGTAAACCTCTAATATGTCACCTAACCAAGAATACATGTTCATTCTGGCGCTGCGCCTCGAGCGAACTTGGGCAAAGTCCTTTGCTGATGCTGTGACACGATCCCATGGACAGTGAGTGTCTTTTTTTACATGATGACTCGAAATGGTTTGACCGCAATAAGCGATACGCAAGGCTACTCTCGTTCCCTCCCAGCCAGCCCCCTTTTTGCCCCCTCTTCTTATGCAACTGATACACAGGCTCTGTCAGGCACAGAGGATGGGGCTGCTGAGCTCCATGCCTAACAGAAAAAGCGTCGTCTTCCCGGCCGCTTTCCCTCCTCCTTTTTGATTCCCCCCTTCTGGGAAGAAGGCGGCGTTTCCATTGGTGCTTGAGAAGTCGTCTATTCGACAATCTTCTTTCTGGGCGTCGACTTGACGCGCTTCGCAACGGGGCGGTTGATGTGGTGGTCAGGAATCCAGCTCTCGTCGTACGTCTTGGAGCCGGTCGCGGTGCCGATGGACTCGGAGCCGGAAAGGGCGCCATCGGCGTCAGCCGCCGTCTTTCTGTGCTTCTTGCCGCCGCCGAGAGAGGACCTGCTGCGCTTGGCTTGCGGGAAGAGCGCCTCGATCCACGTCTTGTAAACGAAGTAGAGGGTGCCGGCAAAGGCGCCCGAGAGGACGAGATACAAAAAGATGCTAAGCGAGAGAGATTGGCTAGAGTCAGCAAAGAGGGCGGCGCAAACAACAGAGAGACGTTTTTTTTTCCTGAATTTGAGGGCGATGGAGATGAATGAGAGCGAGAGGGAGAGAGGGAGAGAGGGAGAGATAGGGAAAAAAAGAAAGGGGGGGGAGGGCCGAGGTACATTTGCGGATCGAGGAAGCTGGTGGGCGCTTCGACAATGGCAGCGAGTCCATCGTGCACCTGGACCTGGTGCAGATCGCCATTGGCGCCGGTGATGACGGCCGCCAGCGACAGCTTCACGTCCTGGGGCTGCATGTCGAGCGCAAAGGAAAAGGGGAAGCTCTGGGTCTCGCCAGCGGCAATGGCGTGGTTGTACTGCACGGCCGTCAAGTTGCGCAGGATGCCCAGGTAGGCGGGCGTGCCGACGGGAAGCTGCTGCGTGGTGGCGAGGACGCCGGCCAGGAAGGCGAGCTGGATGGGCGCATTCTCCTTGTTGGTGATCTCGACCAGGGCCCGCGTCGGACGGCCGTTGATGAGGCGCACGCCCAGGATGTCGGCCGCGTCGGGGAACGTGGTTTTGATGTCGGCCGCGAGCTTGGCTTTCGACGAGCCGTCGGCGGCAGCGGCAGCGGCAGCGTCATCGGCCTGAGGTCTGTTTGTTTAGTGGGAGGGAGGAGAAGAGAAGAGAAGAGAGGGGACGAAGGAAGGGCCGGGTTTTCGGTCACGTACCGCGAGCGAGCCAAAGACGTGCAGGGCCAGGACAGAGAGCAGCGAGACGAACAACATGGCGACGAGGACTTGACGATTCTTGAAAAGAAGGGCAAATTTTTGGTGGGTGGACGGGACACGGTGCAAGAAAGGTGGCCTCTGCTTGCTGGCTGGCTGGCTGACCTGGAGCTTCCCGTGCGCCGCGCTGCTCTGCGCGCTGGGCCGGTCCAGGTCCAGGTCCAGGGTTACCGAGCACGTCGACAGCTGCAGCTCGACCTTGACAGGGGGTTCCCGCAGGAGGGGCGGGGCCGAGCGGGCCATAGTGCTTCTCTTGTGCGGTTATGCCTCCGGCGGCCCTACCGGGGGTCGCCTGCGGCGGGCTGGCCTCGCTGCGCTCGAATACTAGCATAAGTAGTATCGAGATGAGCTGCTGCGTATACGG